>AWOL01S0012883.1:8907-26716 GCA_000715115.1 Nicotiana otophora | reverse complement strand
ATGGGCAGGCCCCTATTAGGCAATCTCTGATCAGATGGTATGTTATATACCGAGCCTACTGTGGCCGAGCGCCTATGATCGAGCCCAGTTAGCCGAGATACAGAGCCTAGTATGGCCGAGCGCCTATGAGCGAGCCTACTATGGTAGAGCAATTATATATATATCGAGTCTTATAAGGCCGGACAACTATTTTACTTACTATATTAAGAGAGTTGAGTGAGTATCAACAGGTAAGCTTATCTTCAGATTATCTTGGACTCCCAGTTACTTTCAGTTATTATATTATCAGTTCAGTTTCAGCTTTCAGTATATTGCCTTACATACTCGGTACATTATTTCGTACTGACGTCCCTTTTCTGGGGGCACTGCATTTCATGCCTGCAGGTTCAGATAGACAGACTGGTAGACCTCCCCATTAGGTGTTGCCCGAGTTCAGCTTGATTGGTAAGCTCCATGCCCTTCGGAGTTGCCAGGTCTAGAGATTTATGTACATCTTGTGTATATATGTATATATGTTATGAGTAGGTCGGGGCCCTTTTCCGATCAGAGTATATCTATCAGTAGAGGCTTGTAGACATATCCTGTCAGTTAGTGCAGTATGTTGGGCTTGTAGGCCTTTTATGTATATTTTGTTGGTTTGCCAGTCGTAGTAGTTTTGACGGCCTTGTCGGCCCAGCTTTATATTGATGTTTAGTCAGCATTTGCAATTGTCTTGCAATGTGGCCCATGGCCAAAGTATGACATTATATGTTCAGAGTCCCTTAGTCGCAAGTTGGTACGCAAGGATAGGTGAGGTACCGGGTGCCGGTCTCGTCCCCCTGGTTCGGGGCATGACAAAAGTGGTATCAGAGCAGTTCTTGCCTAAGGAGTCTACAAGCCGTGTCTAGTAGAGTCTTATTTATGCGTGTGTCGTGCACCACACTTATAAGCAGGAAGCTACAGGGCATTTAGGACTATCACTTTTTCTTCTTGTTCTAGATCGTGCGGTAGAGCTCACTTATAAGAATTCACTTTCCTAATTTCTTTTTTATTCATAATACAATGATACCTACATCCAGAAGGACAATTGGTAAGGTATTAAATGCGACTGTGGAAGAGTTGAGTTGGAGGAACTCGAATTTGCATCATGCTTATGATGAGTAAATGTAGGGTCTCCAGCAGATCATGTGTGTACTAAGACATGTGAGCTTCTGGAAAAGGATCCCTAAGGCATGAATATCTATCCGCCCATTTGGTAAAAAGCAATGAGAGATTCAGAAGGTAGATACAAGCTTCAACAAGTAAAAGGAGCAAGATGGGAAGGGTACGAGGTACCCAGTTTATGAAGATTATCGGTATTTACAACTCTGGCAGAAAAATATAGGCATTGTGAGTTACCTTCAACAGTAACAGAGGTATATATAATTGGCCACACCTATCTCAATATGCCCTGTGGGGGCTAACAGGTGTAGTTTAAGAAAAAGATGGGATATCAGGATCCGGCTGGTGTTAGAGTAACCCAAAATAGTGGATGGATTGTTTGTGTTATTTGACATTTTCGAAGAATATTACAAAGATAGGCACTGGAAGCCTGGAAGGGATAAATATTATCTTTGTGTGGCTCATGTCCCTAGTAAATAAAGAATGTTAGGCAACCCGAAGAGCCAGTAGATGGAGCAAGGGGAGCTAAAAGCAAAAGAATGTCTTGTTGAAATTTTCAAAATGAAGTTATAGAGAGAAATGTTAGCAGGAAATGAGAAGAGAGTTAATGAAGCGTTATGAGTAAGATGTGATGCATGGATGACAACGGTAGAAACAAAATAACAGTATTATAGAATATATAGTCAAGTGAAGGAAAAGACGAGAGGAGCCAGGCTTTGAGACAACAAAAGAGTATAGGCCATAAAGTCATATCCTCATTTTGAAAAATAAGTTCGTGACTCTAACGTGATTACCAGGAGGAAAAGTTAGACCCCAGAGTACTAGAAATTAGTATGGACTGGTGAACAAGATAAACTAAGCATGAATTAGGGACTGAGTGATTTGATAATAGTCGGCANTTGAGACAACAAAAGAGTATAGGCCATAAAGTCATATCCTCATTTTGAAAAATAAGTTCGTGACTCTAACGTGATTACCAGGAGGAAAAGTTAGACCCCAGAGTAATAGAAATTAGTATGGACTGGTGAACAAGATAAACTAAGCATGAATAGGGACTGAGTGATTTGATAATAGTCGGCATTGTGAAAATTTCAGAGGTTACATTCCGGCGATAATAGAATGGACGATAGAAGAATAACCTTTAAAGGTCATTTAGGAAGACGCTTCCCTAAAGTAAGTAATGTGAGCAAAGTTAAGCTTAAGGGACTATGTGTGCCAGTTACACTAAGTGTCACCCTCGTGAATAAAGAATTTTGTTATCCTTAGTATAGAAGGATTACCGCAAGCGAGTAAGGGCCATCGATGATGTGAGAAGATGCCAAATATGAAGAGATAGAACATCTATAGGTAGATCGTCGTAGTGCTAAATATTAGTACTCCCCTAAAGGGGGAAATATGGAGTGATATGGCATTAAGTAAGAATTAAGTGGTTTTAGTAATTATGGATTGGTAAAGGAAGAATGCGATAAAAAATGAAAAAGGAATGAGCTTGCACTTATCCAAATCTTACAGATATGCTACGATTCTAGAACATTATGCAAGCACGGCATCAAGTAGAGGAAGTGAGGGTTTCTGTTCGAGATGTTATTGATAAATAAGGAGCCAGTGCGAGACGTAAGTTAAGACAAAGGAATTAACCCAAGAAAGATTACGCGGAATATTGATATGAGAATTAGCCAACAAGTAGTTAGTAGTTGATTTAGGAAGAGCCTTGTTATGGCTAGACAAGAGGATACAAATAAATCAGAAGATCGTACAAGATAAACGTAGTGAACCCCAGCATGGGGAATTCAGTCTAGCAGATATGACATCGTGATCCTTGAGAAATATTCAGATAGGAGTTGGGATAGTTAAAGGTACCGTATGAGTGTTACAGAAATAAAAGAGAGTCCCACTGGGAAGACAGTCAAAATATTAGTTCAGAAGCAACCCTACAAGCACAAGGGCATGGAGGTAAGTAACTAAGGATGATTATAGGTGAGTACGAACATCAAAAAAATTCTGTCGGGTAAACGATATAATAAGCTTGTAATTTACAAGAGCTAGAAGGTCTCCCTAAGTACTACAACGAAAGACTAGCTGAGGAAATAAGGAAGAAGGCTTCAACCTAAGCACAGTAACCTGAAGAAGAAATAGTCTTATAACAACAGTCTCACAACAACATTGTATGTACTCCATAAGAAAATGGCACCTACCGTGGCTAATGAACGAAAAGTAAAATCAGAAGTGATATTCAAGATCATATGAGTTGTATGGAATTCCAATGTGTGTCGGCACTAAGGTAAGCTAAGTATGCATGCAACAAGGGGGCAGATAGACTAGAAAAAGTAATTGCTTACTATAAAAAAAAATCCGAGAAGAAACAGAAAGAATTATTCAATTAATGACCCAGAGTACGTTATGAACGCACTTAAGACTTCGGAATTTTATACATGCAGCATATATGTTGACAATTATACAGACATAGAAGACTCCGATATAAGTTAAAAGAAAGAATTGAGCCTGGGGAATAGCTAAAGGATTGAGTAGATAGAAGATTGTATCATGAATATTCCATAACGCCCATGAAAGGCTAAAGTGATAACTAATACCAGGAGCCACAGATCGGAAGAAGCTTAAGCCTACATAAAGGCTGATCAGAAGGAAGAGGAAACTAAAGAATTATATCAACCAAGTAAATCAGGAGTCTGATTATTGGACCCAGAAAATTATAAAAATCATGATTGAGAACATTGCAGGATCACTCTTAATATCAGAGGTACAAGAGAGAAAGTACAACAACCATATTCCATAACGGCCCTACAATGAAGCCAGTTAGAAAAGTACCATCCTCATAAGAAGTCAGTAAGAAGCTTCCACCGGATTGTGTATGCACCAGAGGTGCAAATGTTATAATAGAGCTTCAAGTTATGGACGTGAATTATACCCATGTGGAAGGGAGGTCATGAAAGAAATAGAAGATACGATGCAAGATTTTAAGGTAGTAAGGTAAATGTGAACAACATACGAAATACTCAGATGCAGAAGGTTGTGAATAGTCCATACTTCAGATAAAAGGCTAGAAGTGCGGGGATTCAGTATCTAGGAATAATAGCGGCATCGTCAGTAGCATTTCTTCCAGCCTATGGTTTCTAGGTACTGAGAGATCTAGCCAAGAAAGTAAAGAAGAATTAGAGATGATGTGATGTCTCGCTTGATGTTCCAGAATAACATAAGGAAATATATGGTGCAAGCAAGTTGAAGGAAGGTTGCGAATAGTATAAATAGATACGTATAGGTCGCAAGCTAATGTATAGTAAAGCGACAAGGTTTTATGACAGGAGTAAAGATGAGAAAGGGCGAGTGAGAAGGGGACGAGAATGGATAAGTCCTTAGGATTAAACCCATGAAAACAAGAGAGCTAATGGTTTCTCTAAGTTATAGAAAGTTCAGTATAGCCTGAATGAACTCAAAAAGAATCTAAGACTAATAGCATCTAGAAGAAATGGAATGCTGCCCTGGTAGTAAAGTGAGGGTGTGATTGTGATAGATGAAGGATGGCGTTGCGCCTTCGATTGAGTAATGACTTGAAGATGATTTCATGAATTGTACGGGATTAAAATACCCCTGTAAGGTGAGTCATATTAGGATGCTATAAAATACGGTTATGAAAGTATAGTATCACCCCTAGGTGGATCAAGCACGTGAGCCCTAGCGGCAGTGTTACATAAGAGATCAAGTTAGCAATGGTAGATGATAGATCAACATTAAGGTGAATCAACAATGGATGGAAAAAATTCACAAAGTATAAGGAGAGATTAGGCCGTCATTCTTAAGATGAACAATTATGAGGAAGCATTAAAGGACATAAATTTATACATATGGGATGAACAACGAACGTAAGCTGGAGTTTGGTAACAGACCTCAGTAATGATAAATCGAGGTAAGAGTTATGGTATATTATGACCTACTTAGATGCAGTAAAGTCATGCGGATAGATAACCGGGCCTATGAAATAAGATATAGTAATATTCATAAGTTCGACAAAGTACCGAGCGAAGAACTTCAGTATACCTATAGATGCCCAGAGGGACATCTTGTCAAGCTCTGTATATGTTTACAAAGTGATGCCTAAATATTGGCTAAAAGATGGAGGGGAGAGTCACATAAGCGCACATATAAGGAAAAGGTCGTACATGCTGCATGACCGAAGTAGCAAGAGTTACGAAATTGGAAGAATTCCGACCACAGGCCGTGGTGTGAGAAAAAGGCCTACAGGTTGGAATACCCTAGACTTTGGATTTATTCACAGAACAATTGCCTAGATGGCACGGAGAGTATTAAAATATTCGCAAGAGCTATAGGTTATGATAATGATAAGTGCATCAGTCAACATTCGAGGACGAATGTTCCAAAGGGGGGAATGATGTTACATCCCATGTTTTCATACGTGAAAGTATGCCATAAGTAAATTGATGGAAGCTCGGAAATGAGATTTTACATCCCTCATATTCGTATGTTAAAGTTTCGTCCTAAATCGACGTAAGTTCGGGAATGGGATTATTGTGAGATTACAAGCATTATGCTATTTCAAACAAGTGATGAGTAAATTCGTGAAGGTGAGAGGGTAAGCGGATCGAAGAAAATGAGTTTCGTCGAAGTTTGTCATTTTGAGATAAAATACGGTCCAAGCTATAATACCCGGTATTTATGGACTAGTGCGATACAAGGTACCACATGACCATAATAGTAAGGTGTACAAAGTGTATTAAAAGTGAGTAGTATTTTAAGTAATTTGAGATAATTCTTAATTATATAGGTAATTGGTTAATTATTGGATTAGTGGGGAATTACCAAGTTAATTAAGGGATTGGTAATTAATTAAAATATTTTGGATAAGCCTAATGGAGATTAACGTGGCAGCTAAATACCTTACATAAACATGACTCTTGAATTCAAATAAAAGGTGGCAAAACTTGGAGGTGTCTTTGGCCAACTAAGCCACAAGTGGGGCCAACACCCACTAATACAAAATCTTCTCTAAAATCACCAAATAAAGATGGGTCACACCTACAATGATCAGAATTTTCAATAGTAATGTGAATTACTTCATCGAGTTCATACTACACTACAAAAACTAACGGATGAATGCTCAACAAATTCATATGAAAATGTAGCAACACGATTTTGCAATTCTAAGGGAGTTCGGTGCAATCCTTCTCAAGAATATCGTACGGATTTTCCCCTACTTCGATCTGCCGTTACGTGTTGTCACAATTGACGTGTGTTAGAGGGATTGTCAAGAGAGTCGGCTCAGGTATGTTAAGGCTAAGCCCTTCCTTCATTTTGGCATGATCTCATAATTACATGTATTTGATAACAAGTCATAAAGAAAAGTTCATACTCCCGAATTTATATACATTATCCTAGTCTCATAAATTATAGTATTCTCCTTATCGAGATTTCATATTTAATTGAGTATTGTCTTCTTCCAGTCAAGAGAGCAGAGAGCCTATATATACAGTATTATAGTATTTTCATTACCATCAAGCTATAATTGATGGGCAGGCCCCTATTGGGCAACCTATGATCAGATGGTAAGTTATATACCGAGTCTACTATGGCCGAGCGCCTATAAGCGAGCCCAGTTGGCCGAGATACAGAGCCTAGTATGGTCGAGCGCCTATGCGCGAGCCTACTACGGTAGAGCAGTTGTATATATACCGAGCCTTATAGGGTCAGACAATTATTTTACTTACTATATTGAGAGAGTTGAGTCAGTATCAGCAGGTAAGCATATCTTCAGATTATCTATGACTTCCAGTTACTTTCAGTTATTATATTATTAGTTCAGTTTCAGCTTTCCGTATATTGCCTTACATACTCGGTACATTATTCTGTACTGACGTCCTTTTTCTGGGGGTGATGCATTTCATGCGTGCAGGTTCAGACAGACAGACAGGTAGACCTCCCCATTAGGTGTTGCCCGAGTTCAGCTTGATCGGTAAGCTCCATGCCCTTCGGAGTTATCGGGTCTAGAGCTTTATGTACATCTTATGCATATATGTAGATATGTTATGAGTAGGTCGGGGCCCTATTCCGATCAGAGTATATCCATCAGTAGAGGCTTGTAGACATATTCTGTCAGTTAGTGCAGTATGTTAGGCTTGTAGGCCTTTTATGTATATTTTGTTGGTTTGCCAGCCGTAGTAGTTATGACAGCCTTATCGGCCCAGCTTTATATTGATGTTTAGTCAGCATTCGCAATTTGTCTTGCAATGTGGCCCATGGCCAAAGTATGACATTATATGTTCAGAATCCCTTAGTCGCAAGTTGGTACGCAAGGATAGGTGAGGCACCGAGTGCCGGTCTCGCCCCCCAAGTTCGGGGCATGACAGAGGTTCCCAACTAATGAAGATTATCAGTATTTACAATTCAGGCAGAGGAATATAAGCCTTTTGAGTTACCTTCAACAATAACAGGGGTATGTACAATTGGCCACACCCATCTCATTTATGCCATATGGGGGCTAACAGAAGTAGTATAAGAGAAGGCAGGATATCAGGATCTAGCTCGGGTTAGGGTAATCCAAAATGGTGGATGGATGGTTAGTGTTAGCTGACATTTCCGAAGGATATTTCAAATGTGCTAATAGATCTCCTTGTGAGACACTCAGATGGTGCACTCTAGAATAGTACAGCTAGATGTGAATACTAGAATGTTCAAAGATAGGCACTGGAATCCCGAAGGGATAAATATTACCTTAGTATGGCTCCCGTACATAGTAAAGAGAGAATGTTAGGCAACCCAAAGAGCCAATGGATGGATCAAGGGGAGATAAAAGCAAAAGAATGTCTTGTTCGAGTTTTCAGAATAATGTGATAGACATAAATATTAGCAGGGAAATAAGAAGGGGGATAATGAAGTATTATGAGTAAGATGTGATACATGGATGACAACGGTAGATCAAAAAGATGATAGTATTACATAGTCTATAGTCAAGTGAAGGAAAAGACGAGAGGTGACAGGCCTTGAGACAACAAAAGAGTATAGGCCATAAAGTCATATCCTCATTTTGAGAAATACGTTCGTGACTCTAACGTGATTACCAGAAGGAAAAGTTAGACCCCAGGGTAATACAAATTAGTATGGACTTGTGAACAAGATAAACTAAACATGAACTAGAGACTGAGTGATTTGATTATAGTCGGTATCATGAGAATTTCAGATTGTGTTCCAGCGATAATAGAATGGACAACAAAAGAATATTCATGAGAAATTCAGAGAAAGGTCATTCAGGAAGACGCTTCCCTAAAGCAAGAAATGTGAGAAAAGTTAAGCTTAAGGGACTGTATGTGCCAGTTATACTAAGTGTCATCCTCGCGAGTAAGGAAATTTGTTATCCTTGGTACAAAAGGATTACCGCAAGGTGAGTAAGGGTCATCGATGATGTGAGAAGACGCCAAATATGAAGAGATAGAACATCTATAGGTAGATCGTTGTAGTGCTAACTCTTAGTACTCCCCTAAAGGGAGGAATATGGAGTGATGTGGCATTAAGTTATAATTAAGTGGCTCTAGTAATTATGGATTGGTAAAGGAAGAATGCGATAAAAAATGAAAAAGGAATGAGCTTGCACTTATCCAAATCCAATAGATATGCTACGATTCTAGAACATTATGCAAGCACGATGTCAAGGACAGGAAGTAAGGGTTTCTGCCCGAGATATTATTGATAAAGAAGGAGCTAGTACGAGACGTAGGTTAAGACAAAGGAAATATCCCAAGAAAGATTACGCGGAATATTGATATGAGAATGGGCCAACGAGTAGTTAGTAGTTGATTCAGGAAGAGCCTAGTTATGGCTAGACAAGAGGATACAAACAAATCAGCAGATCGTGCAAGATAAACGTAGTGAACCCCAGCATGGGGAATTCAGTCTCGCAGATATGACATCGTGATCCTTGAGAAATATTCAAATAGGAGTTGGGATAGTTAAAGGTACCGTGTGAGTGTTAGAGAAATAAAAGAGAGTCCCACTGGGAAGACAGTCAAAATATCAGTTCAGAAGCAACCTTACAAGCACAAGGGCGTGGAGGTAAGTAACTATGAATAATTATAGGCGAGGAAGGACATCAAAAATTCTCTCGGGTATACGACGTAATAAGCTCGCAGCTTTACAAGATTCAGAGGGTCTTCCCTAAGTACTGCAATAAAAGACTAGCCGAGGAGACAAGGAAGAAGGCTTCAACATAAGCATAGTAACTTGAAGAAGAAATGGTCATGTAAAAACAGTCTCACTACAAAATTGTATGGACTCCAAAGGAAAGTGGCACATACCGTTGCTAATGAACGGGAAGTAAAAATCAAAAGTAATATTCGAGGCCATATAAGCTGCACAAACATTCTGGCATGCGTGGGAACTAAGATGAGCTAAGTATTCACACAACAAGGGGGCAGAAAGACCAGGAAAAGTAATAGCTTACGTTTGAAGAAAGCTGAGACAGAATGAAAGGAATTATTAGATCAATGATCCAGAGTTAGTTATGTTATGAACGCACTTAAGAGTTCGGAGTATTATCCATGCAGTATATATGTCGACAATCATACATCCGTAGAAGACTATGGTATAAGTTAAAAGAAAGAATTGAGCCTAGGGCATAAATAAAGGATTGAATTGTCAGAAGATTGTATCATGGATATTCCATAGCGCCCATGAAAGACTAAAGTAATAACTAATACCATGAGCCACGGATCGGAATATAGCTTAAGCCTACATAAAGGTTGATCAGAAAGAAGAGGAAACTAAAGAGTTTAATCAACTAAGTAAATTAGGAGTCTTATTATTGGACCCGAAAAATTACAGGAATCGTGATTGAGAACATAGCAGAATCACTCTTAATATCAGAGGTACAAGAGAGATAGTACAACAACCATATTCTATAACGGATCTACGATAAAGCCAGTTAGAAGAGTACTAGCCTCATAAAAAGTCAGTATGAAGCTCCCCCCGGATTGTGTATGCACCAGAGGTGCAAGTATTATAATAGAGCTTCAAGTTGTGGATGTGAATTATACCTGCGTGAAAGCAAGGTCATGAAAGAGATAGAAGATGTGATGCGAAATTTTAAGGTAAATAAGGTAAAGGTGAACAACGTACAAGATACTCAAATGCAGAAGGTTGCGAATAATCCATACTGCAGATAGAAGGCTAGAAGCGCTGGGATTCAGTATCTAGGAATGGTAGCGATGTCGTCAGTGGCCTATCTTCCAGCCTATGGGCTCTAGGCATCGAGAGGCCTAGTCAAGAGAGTAAAGAAGAGTTAGAGACAATGTGATGTCTCGCTTGATGTTCCAGAATAACATAAGGAAATATATGGTGCAAGCAAGTTGAAGGAAGGTTGCAAGTAGTATAAATAGATATGTGTAGGCCACAAGCTAAAGTATGGTGGAGCGACAAGGTTTTAGGAAGATAGGAGTAAGGATAAGAAAAGGTGAGTGAGAAGGTGACGAGAATGGATAAGTTCTCGGGAGTAAGCCCATGAAAACAAGAGGGCTGATGGGTTCTCTAAGTTATAGAATCCTCAGTATAGCCCGAATGAACTCAAAGGAGTCTAAGACTAATAGCATTTAGAAGAGATGGAATGCTGCTATGTTAGTAGAATGAGGGTGTAATTTGGTAGATAAAGGATGACGTTTGGGCCTTCGATTGAGTTATGATTTGAAGAACAAAAAAAAGGGAGATTTCATGAGTTGTACAAGATTAAAATACCCACATAAGGTGAATCACATTTGGTTGCTATGAAATATGGCTATGGAAGCATGGTATCACCCCCAGGTGGATCAGTCTAATCATTTCAGATGTTCTCTAATGAAACGTGAGCCCTAGCGGTAGTGTTACATAGGAGGTGAAGTTATCAGTGGTAGATTATAGATCAATATTGAGGTGAATCAAAAATGGATGGATAAAAGTTACAAAGTATGAGATGAGATTAGGTCGTCATTCTTAAGATGAACAGTAATGAGGAAGCATTAAAGGACTTAGACTTATACATATAGGATAAGCAACGAGAGTAAGCTGGAATTTGGTAGAAGACCTTAGCAACGATAAATCGAAGTAAGAGTTACGGTATAGTATTACCTACCTAGATGCAGTAAAGTCATACGGATAGATGACCGAGTCTATGAGATAAGATATAGAAATATTCGTGAGTTTAACAAAGTACCAAGCAAAGAACTTCAGTATACCTATAGATGCCCAGAGGGACATCTTGTCAAGCTCTGTATATTTTACAAAGTAAGGCCTAGAGATCGGCTAACAGGTGGAGGAAAGAGTCTCATAGGCGCACATATAAGGAAAACATCGTACAGGCTACATGAGAGAAGGTAGCAAGAGTTACAAGATTGGAAGAATTTTGGCCATAGGCCGTGGTGTGAGAAAGAGACCTACAGGTGGGAGTACCCTAGACTTTGGATTTATTCACAGAACAATTGCCTAGATGGCAAGGAGAGTATTACAGTATTCACAAGAGCTATAGGTTATGATAATGATAAGTGCATCAGTCAACATTCGAGGACGAATGTTCCAAAGGGGGGAATGATGTTACACCCTATGTTTGCGTACGTGAAAGTACGCCATAAGTAAATTGGTATAAGCTCGGAAATGAGATGTTACATCCCGCATTTTCGTATGTTAAAGTTTCATCGTAAGTTAATCGACGTAAGTTTGAAAATGAGATTATTTTGAGATTATAAGCATTATGCTATTTCAAATAAGTGATGAGTAAATTAGAGAAGGTGAGAGGGTAAGAAAATCGAAGAAAATGAATTTCGTCGAAGTTTGACATTTTGAGATAAAATATGGTCCAAACTACAATACCCCGTATTTATGGACTAGTGACATACAAGGTACCACATGACCATGATAGTAAGATGTATAGAGTGTGTTAGAGGTGAGTAGTATTTTAAGTAATTTGAGATAATTCTTAATTATGTGGGTAATTGGTTAATTATTGGTTAATTGGAGATTAACTAGTTAATCAAGGGATTGGAGGGTAATTAATTAAAGATTTTGGATAACTTAACCCCCCAACGTCTCAGCACTCCCTTCCCATTTAATGACTCATAAAAGAGATTGAAAGGTGGCACATTTGAAGGAAGATATGTGACACTAAGTCTTGAAAGGTGGGGCCCATACCACCAAGACTTAAAATCCTTCTCTAATTTAAAATGAAGATATATTACATCTAAGAAAGGCTTCAGCAATGTGAAACTTCATTAGCAATGTGAGTTGCTTCAATCTCTCACTCAAACGAGATTTCTTAATATTATAGCAACGTGGGATTTGGAATTCTAAGGGAGTACGGTGTAATCTTCCTCAAGAACACCATACGGATTTTTCCATATTTGGATCCGCCGTTACGTGTTTTCGCAAAAGACGTGTGTTATAGGGATTGTCAAGAGAATCGGCTCAGGTATGTTAAGGCTATCCCTTCTTTCTTTTTGGCATGATCCAAGTGATACAAACGAAACAAGCAAAATACGCAACTTTTATAAATGACTTTATTCACAGAAATACTAGGGGTGTCTATATTCTTGATTCCCCATGTGAATTATTATTTTACCCTCTATTCATAGGTCTCATAAAAATACGTATTTGATAAAGTTTATCCGAAAGGCATATTGATTTTATAATATTCCGAGAAATCTTATTAACTTATTTCTTATGCATTTCATGCATTTATACATGTACATTGACCCATGACCAGATGGCATTATACATGCGTATATTATATATATATGGGATATGGGAAAAGGTTACGGCGTTATATACGTACCACCACTTGATCAGCCGGTATACGTTGATGATTTTGCCCACAGTGGGCGAGATGATATGATGGGATGCCCTCAGAGGCTTGATGATGTTATGAATGCATATACCTATGCATGGTATGATATTTATATGCATATGCATGACATTATAATATTAAATGATTCACATAGCTATTCAGACTTACATGTCGAGTCTTTTACTCCATGTTTCTCTCATGTCTATGATTTACTGATTTTCATTCCTTACATACTCGGTACATTATTTGTACTGACGTCCCTTTTGCCTGAGGATGCTGCGTTTCATGTGCGCAGATCTCGATAGATAGGTCGAGAGTCCTCCAAGTAGGCTATCAGCTCAGCGGAAGATATTGCTGCGCTCCTTTTTCTCCGAAGTTACTTATTTGGTCAGTATGATTTTGACGTGTATTATTTGGTATGGCGGGGCCCTATCCCGACCTTTATGATAAGTATATACTCTTAGAGGCTTGTAGATAGATGTCATATATACGAAAACTTTTATGGCCCTGTCGGCTTATGTTTAAGTATATAATGGATCACATTGGCCTTATAGGCTCGTATGTCACAGGCATTAGTTTCTATATCAGGTTGGATCGTTCTATGTCGGGGATTCCCTCATATTTACTCTGTTTATCTCATGACACCCCTTCTGGCCCATTACCTATGATTATGTAATAAGAAAGATACGTTACGCTGTACGCGGTTGAGTAAGGCACCGGATGCCCGTCACGGCCCATCGGTTTGGATCTTGACATGGTACATGTTGCACATGCATACACTTTTGCATGTCACTTATATCTGTGCATGAGTATATAATTTGATATTCATTGTTCAAATACATGTATTCTTGTGTATGCTTTTTGCGTGCAATGGACTTGATTGATAGCATGTGAGTGGTCATTGCGGATTTGAGATATGATAGCATGTGAGTGGCCCGTGCGGGTTTTATAAATGGAACATGAGTTATCTGTGCAGCGTGTGGACAAGGACCCATCCCTCTTTATGGTGTACTCGCGGTGTGAGGAAAACTAATTAGAGTTTGGTTATTTCTTCCTTTCTCTATTACCAAATACCTTTGATGTATACATGTTTTATTCGCATATCTTGTAACAACCCGGTCGGTTGTTTAATGTATTTGAGCCTGATTTCCACATTTGATGCTTCCCATATGCTTACGTTTTGTTTTGAGACTTGCGAGAATGGTTAGTTTAGTTCTAAGGTTGGAAGCTTAAGTTATAAATGTTGACCAATATTTGAATTTTGGGTTAATGACCTCAGATTCGTGCTTTGATGGTTTCAATAGGTTCATATAGTGATGTTGGACTTAGGCGTATGCCCGGAATTGAATTTGGAGGTTCCTATGATGATTCGGCTCTTTTTGTCGAAAGTTGGCAATTTGGAGGTTTAAAAATTTCATAAGTTTGACCATGGATTGACTTTGTGGCTATCAGGTTCATATTGTTGTTCCGGAACTTGGAATAGGTTAGTTTTGTCATTTACAACTCGTGTGCAAAGTTTTGTATCATTCCAAGTTGGTTTGGTAGGAATCAGACACTTGGTTGTGAATATTGAAGTTTCATAGCTTGCAAGATGTGTTTTGATGTTTGATTCATGGTTTTTTTATATTATTTTGTATTTCCGAATTTGCGAGTGAGTTTTTATGAAAGTTATGTACTTGCATGGATGTTTGGTGTTGGACGCGATAGGCTCGGGTGAGTTTTCGAATGATTTCAGAGTGTTTTGGTTTGCTTCAGATTTTTCAAGTGTTGCAGACCTCGAAATTGCGAAGGTGTGCTCACATTTGTGATGGATACATTTGCGGTGGCCTTCTCAAATTTACAATGCGGAGGTTACAAGGGAGAAACTCACATTTGCGAGGATTTTAGTTGCTTTTGTGACAATGGGTTTGTCAGCTTGGGCTTTACAATTGTGAATTGCCTGTCACATTTGTGACGTTGGTAGTCAGTAGGTCATCGTATTTGCGGTGTATGTGGTCGCATTTATAGCATTTTTTGGGGAAGTCCTTGTTTGTATTTGTGAGACATGGGTTACATTTGTGGAGATCACATTTGCGAACCTCTGGTCGCAAATACGACATCTACAACTTGTTAATAGCTATGCACTTCGGAACTTAGACTCATTTTATCACATTTTGAGCCCTAGACTTGGTGATGGGTGATTTGTGAAGGAAATTTTCACACATAGTTATTGGGTAAGTAATTTTTTACTTAATTTTTATACTGTATCTAGATTTCTTATTGATTTTTACACCAAAAGCATGGAATTTGAAAGGAATATTTGGGGATATGTTACTATGTTTTGAAAATGAAAGTTTTGGGATTTGAGAATAGATTTGGACTCGGTTTTGAAAACCAATAATATATTTGGACTCATGAGGTTTATGGGTAGTTGGGGTCTACCCCTCGACTCGAGTTTTGACCATGTGGGCCTCGGGGTTGACTTCTATTGACTTTCGGAATTTGGATAAAGATCAAGACTTTATTGGTTGGAATTGATTCTTTTTGCATTATTTTATATTATTGAGTCTTTTTTTGCTAGATTTGAGCTGGATGAAGGTGAACTTTAAGGGAAAGGCATTTTTGGAGTATTGAATTGGCTTGTTTGAGGTAAGTATGTTACATAACCTTGTGTGGGGAAATACCCCTTAGGATTTGTCCTTAATTACCTATTTGCATTATGTGAAAAGTGACGTGTATAAGAGGTGACGAGTGTGTACACAAGTGCTATATGTGGCTTGTGACCAGACTAGACCTTAGGCTATTAATATGCCTTAATTTGCGGATATATTTTATATGAAATATGCTTAATCACTTTGGGGCCACGTGAACATGATCACTAAAATTGTTTTAGCCATAGGAATGCTTTATATGTTCAACACCATCTGCATCTTACTATTTTCATGTCATTGTGCACCTTGTTGATATTTTATGAGCTTATATCTTTGATGAAATTTTGGTATTATTCTTCTGTGGTTATTATGGCACATGTGCACATATTGAGTGGATTGTTTGGTGTTGGCACGAGTTTTTTTCGAGTTTTTTTCCATGTGATTATGATAGTAATGTTTTTAGGTGGATCAATACGGGTGGCTATTATTATTATGTCAGGGCAGAGCGATATGGGTGGCTATTGTTATTGTCTCAGGGCGGAGCGATGCGAGTGGCTATTTTTATGGTTGGTGATGATGGTGTGTTCCAGCTTCAGGGCCGGATTTGTTTGTCTAATGTGGATGGGTTGTAGTAGATGATTTTTAGGAGGACCATAGTTTGCGATATTTCATTCACCTAGGTGCTACGAAAATGTATCGTGATTTGACAAAACATTATTAATGGAGAGGGATGAAGATGGACATTGTGGAGTGCACGGTGTTTGAACTGTCAGTAGGTTAATTATGAGCATTAGAGACCTGGAAGTTTGCTTTAGAGGCTTGATATACCTGTCACGACCCAAACCGATGGGCCGCGACGAGTGCCCGAGTCCTACCTGTTGAACACCCTTAAGCATGCGACTAATATATGAACATGAATAACATCTGCTAAATTATGAGAATAACATGCATGAGGAAAACCTGTCCAAAAGGCATATATACATATACGTGCGAAATACGTAGGGCGAGCCGGTAAGGCTGTTACAGACAACTACATGTCCAAAACTGGAATCCGACAAGGCCACATACTACCCAACTATACATGACTGTCTATAGACCTCTAACAGAATATACAACTGTACAAGGATGGGACTGGGCTCCGTCATACCCATATATGTAAACAAACCTATCATACCAAAATCCAAAACAGCTCCGGATCAAATGGAGCACACCAACTCTCGCTGGTCCTAAGAAGGGGGACCGTCTCCTTGTCTACCTGTACCTGTGGTCATAAAACGCAGCGTCCCCAGGCAAAAAGGAACGTCAGTACGAATAATATACTGAGTATGTAAGGCATAAAAATCAGTACACAAAAGACATAGACGAAACATGTAATAAAGAATTCCGCTTATAAGCCTAAATGACTTGTAAATCTTGAAACATTTATAATGTCATGCACGTGCATACAATTGTCGTGTCATGCATGGGTATAGGTGTACATAACATCATCAAGTCTCTGAGGGCATCCCATCATATCATCTCGGCTACTGTGGGCAAAATCATCAACATGTACCAGCTGATCAGGTGGTGGTGCGCATATAATGCCATAACCTTTTTCTATATCCCATATACATATAATATACGCGTATATAACGCCATATGGTCATGGGTCAATGTACATGTTTAAATGCATGAAACGCATAAGAAATACGTTAATAAGATTTTCTCGAAATGTCATTAAAATAATATTCCTGTTGGATAAATTTTATCAAATACGTATTTTTCTGAGACCCATGAACAGAAGATATAATAATAATTCACACGGGGAATTAAGAATATAGACACCCCTAATATTTTTATGAATAGTCATTTATGGAAATTGTGCATTTGATCGTTTCATTTGTGTCGTATAGATCATGCCAAAAAGAAAGAAGGGATAGCCTTAACATACCTGAACCGATTCGCTTAGAATTTGCAATTTACGATTTACAGAATCAACAACCAACGTTATCTAATTTTGGTATGGAATTGTTCTGCCCTTTGAAGAACTCACGTTTATGAAGAACTCACGTTTATGAAGAACTCACGTTTTTAAGACTTAAATGGGCTCTCTGTCCTTAGATGAATATGTGACTAATGACTCGTGTTCCTAAGACTTAAAAATGGATCTCTTTCATTAAATGAATAATGTGACTCACGTTATAAGACTTGCCAAATTCTCACATCTCTTAAT
>AWOL01S0012879.1:0-35852 GCA_000715115.1 Nicotiana otophora | reverse complement strand
AGGTCCGACAGTTGAGGTCAAAGAGTTATCCTTCAGTTCGGGTGCAATGGAGAGGTCAGCCGGTAGAGGCATCTACCTGAGAGTCCGAGTCGGACATGCGGAGTAAATATCCACACCTTTTCTCCAACTCAGGTACTTTTTCTAACTCCGTTCGAGGACGAACGTTTGTTTTAGAGGTGGAAAATGTGATGACCCAAAATGTCATCTTTAAATTTAACAAGTAAATCTATTTTTTGAGACCTCGAAAAACACTATTTATCATTCCTCGCGCAGTCCGTACAATTTTTCGGAAAGTTTTTATGTGAAAAATGGATTAAAATGGGAAATAGAGCTTTAAAACTCAACTAAGTTGACTTTGGTCAACATTTTGAGCAAACGGATCCGGATCTGTGCTTTGAAAATTCCGGTAGGTCCGTATTGTGATTTGGGACTTGGGAGTATGCCCGGAATCGAATTTCGAGGTCCCTAGCTCGAGATATGGAATTTTGATGAAAAGTTAAAAGCTTGAAAGCTTAATGATTTTTAAGAAATTACTGATATTGGATTTATTGACCTCGGGTCCGTATTTTGGTTCCGGAGCCCAGTATAGGTTCACTATAATATTTATGACTTGTCTGCCGAATTTGGTGAGAATCGGAGTTGATTTGGCGTGATTCAGACGTTCGGTTGTAAAAATATAAGTTTTAAAGTTTTCTTGAAAACTTCCTTTGATTTGGTATCTGATTCGTAGTTCTAGGTGTTATTTTGGCGATTCGATCACGCGAGCAAGTTCGTATGATATTTTAGAACCTGTGTACATGTTTGGTTTAGAGCCCCGAGGGCTCGAGTGAGTTTCGGATAGCCTACGAGATGTTTTGGACTTTGAAAATCTGGAATTTTGCTGCAGTAGGTGTTCTGGCATGTTCTTTTTCGCGTTCGCGAAGGTACTCTCACGAACGCGAAGAGTAAACTGGACAGCTGGATTTTTCTTCTTTACGAATGCGAAGCGATGAGGGCATTACCCTTCGCGAATGCGACCATCTCCTCGCGAACGCGTAGTGTTAGGCACACCTGGGGTAGGATCGATCATTCCTTCAGCGTGAACGCGAGCGATGCCTCGCGAACGCGAAGTCCAGGGGGAAAACCTTCGCGAACGCGAAGGAGGACTCACGAACGCAAAAGCCATGGGCTGGTACTCATCGCGAACGCGACAGGCCCTTCGCGAACGCGAAGAAGGCCTGACCCCTGTGACTTAAAACAGAACCAAAAACGGGATTTTTCCCATTTTTCACAAACCCTCAATTATAACTCGGCTTAGGGGCGATTTTAAAGGAGTTTTTCACAATTTTGAACTGGGTAAGTATTCTTTATCATATAGTGATTGTATTTCACAAATCCATGTCTATATTCATCATTTATTTCGGATTTAGATGGAAGAAATTGGAATTTTTGTAAAACTTTCCAAAAACGAAAAATTAAGATTTGAAGGTCCATTTGATATCGGAATTGGACAAATTTGGTATGGTTGAACTCGTATCGGAACAGGTGTTCGGATTTCGCGAGTTTTTCTGGGATTTGAGATGTGGGTCCCATTGCCGAATATTTTAATGAATTTCGAATTTTTATCCGAAAAATCTGTAAATTCATATGGAATTTATTTCTATGATTAGTATTGAATATATTGAATTGTTTGTGAATAGATTTAAAGCTTTTGGAGACAAATTAAAAAGTAAAAGTTGTGGTTGAATAATTGATTGGAATTTGCAAAGCGAGGTAAGTGTCGGGGTTAACCTTGACTTGAGGGAATAGAACCCTTAAATTGTTTGTTATGTGAATTGCATGTAAACGACGTATAGGCGAGGTGACGAGTGTCTATACGTCGTCAAATTAATTGTTTGCCTGCTTACTTGAAAAATCATAAATTATTTTTAATCATAAATTAATTATTATAATAATTGTTTCTCTCTTATTCTTTGCAAATATAAATTCTTGAATTCCTGCATTAATTGTTACATGCTATTTGAATTATGTGCCTTAATTGTTATTTGACATTTAGCATAATAAATATTAAACTGCCTATTTGCTCCCTGATTTCCATAATAATTTGCTATTTGTCATTGTTTGCTTCATAATTAAACCATAATTATTGTATGCTTGTTGTCTTGTAATTTTATATTAATTGTTACATTTATTGGGAAAATTTCTTCTATAAGAATTGGTAAATGAAAATGTTGGAGGAGCGGGTTGCACGCCGCAACATGATTGATTATAATGAATATATTGGAGGATCGGGTTGCACGCCGCAACAGACTTATTAAATGTCTATATTGGAGGATCGGGTTGGACGCCGCAACAGACTTATTAAAAGTAAATATTGGAGGATCGGGTTGCACGCCGCAACAGACTTATTAAAAGTCAATATTGGAGGATCGGGTTGCACGCCGCAACAGACTTGTTAAAAAGTTAATATTGGAGGATCGGGTTGCACGCCACAGCAGACCTGATTAAAATGAATATGTTGGAGGAACGGGTTACACGCCGCAACAGAACTGAATGTGGATATATTGTGAGAGCGGGTTACACGCTGCAACAAAAATAATGAAAATGATAATAGGTTATGACTGCTGAGTTGCTATCAATTATTATAAATGAATGACCTGATTTATTCCTATTATTGTTGTTGTTACTAATATTGCGTACAAGTTAATGTAAGTGAACCGCCTTAGCCTCGTCACTACTTCGTCGAGGTTAGGCTCAGCACTTACTAGTACATGGGGTCGGTTGTACTGATACTACACTCTGTACTTCTTGTGCAGATTTTGGAGTTGGTCCCATCAGCGTACCATAGATTTGCTCGGATTTCAGCTATTAGAGGAGACTTGAGGTATAACTGCATGGCGTCCGCAGTTCTGAAGTCCCCGTCTATTGTACTTTAGCTGTGTGTTTATTTTCAGACAGCTTTACTTTATTCAAACTTTTATTTGTATTTATTCTAGGAGCTCGTGCACTTGTGACACCAACTCTCGGATGGTATTTAGACACCGTTATTATTATGGATTATTTTAAAATTATTTCCGTATTTTCTTCCTTGTTATTAATAAATTTAAAAATTATTTTAAAAAAATGGATAATGTTATTCTAACGTTGGCTTACCTAGCAAGTGAAATGTCAGGCGCCATCACGGTCCGGAGGTAGGAATTTCGGGTCGTGACATCATGTAGCACCGAGATACGGGAATTAGCAAGAAAAAGAGTGACAACAACACCAAGATATTTATGTGAAAAACCCTTTGAATAAGGGAAAAACTACGGCCCCGAGACGAGCAACTGATATCACTATAGCAAGGAATTTTACACTCTGTAGATCCGAGTAAAATACTCCAAAGACCACTACAACACTCAAAATAAATAACCTTCTTTTGATATTCTCACCTCACTACAATATCGCTCACTCTCTATTTTTCTCACAAACTATTTTCTTATACCTTGTCTGGGAAACCTCACTCTTTCTTTCTCTCTTTGTTGGTGTGTGGAAATGAGAGTTGAAGCTCTCCTTTTATAGCCGAAACCTCATTCTCTAAAGCCTACTATATTCGACAACTTGCACACACTTTTCCTTCTTTTTCTTCAATGTTGACAATTCAACAAAGTTGGCTACCAACCCAAAGAAAATCAACAAAGTTGGCTACTAAACTAAAGAAATTCAACAAAGTTGGCTACCAAACCAAAGAAATTTTCCTTAGGCACATGCATATTACTTTGGCTATTGAATGAGATGGAACCCATTAATCTCCCCCTACAGTCTCATTCATCTAGAGGAGGTAGCACTGTCTTCTAGTTTGAGTGCATGCCGACAAGTTCTTTGCATAGCTCGAACTTGTCTTCTGGTACCACCTTGGTCAACATATCAGCAGGATTTTCACTCGTGTGAATCTTTTTGACCTGTAAAGATTCGTTCTCCACCTGCTCACGAATCCAATGATATCGCACATCTATATGCTTTGTTCTTGCATGGTACATGGAGTTCTTTCTCAAGTCTATTACACTTTGACTGTCACAATAGACGACATACTCCTTTTAATGCAATTCCAGCTCTTGAAGAAACTGCTTGAGCCATATCATCTCCTTGCCAGCTTCTATAGCGGCAATGTACTCTGCTTCAGTTGTTGAAAATGCAATACACTTCTGCAATTTAGACTGCCATGATATAGCTTCCCCTGAAAATGTAAACAAATATCTAGTAGTGGATTTTCTGTTATCAATGTCACCTGACATATCAACATCTGTATAGCCCTTCAAGATTGGATGAGATCCTCCAAAGCACAAAAATCTCCCGTGGTACCTCTCAGGTACCTGAGTATCCACTTGACTGCTTCCTAATGTTCCTCTCCAGGATTTTCAAGGAATCTGCTAATAACACTAACTGCATGAGCAATATCAGGTCTGGTGCATACTATTGCATACATCAAGCTTCCGACTGTTGAAGAATAAGGAACTCTAGCCATGTTCCATTTCTCCTCCACACTTGTAGGATAAATATTCTTGCTCAAGTTTAGATGACTAGCAAGAGGTGTGCTGACTTGCTTAGCATTCTTCATGTTGAAGCGTTCCAGTACACGTTCAATGTACTTCTCCTGAGACAGCCACAACTTTCTGCTTGTTCGTTCTCGAACTATCTTCATACCCAAAATGTGTTGTGCTAGGCCCCAAGTACTTCATATCAAAAGACTTGGACAAATCTCCATTCAACTTTGCGATCACCCTTTGTCGTTTCCTACAATTAACATGTCATCCACATACAACAACAATATAATAAAGTTATTTTCAAAAAGTCTTTTGAAGTATACACATGTGTAAGTTTGACTTTTCATGAATGAGTCAAACTTCTTGTACCACTACCTTGGTGCCTGCTTCAACCCATAAAGACTCTTATTCAGTTTGCACACCATGAGTTTCCTTTCAGCTATTTCAAATCCTTCTGGCTGCTCCATATAGATCTACTCTTCCAAATCTCCGTGAAGAAATGCAGTTTTCACGTCCAACTGCTCTACTTCAAGATCTAGGCTAGCTGCTAAACTCAAGATTGTTCGAATAGAAGTCATTTTGACAACATGTGAGAAAATTTTGTCAAAATCAATACCTTTCTTCTGCTCGAAGCTTTTTACTACAAATCGAGCTTGTATTTGACTAGCTTGCCATTTCCATCTTTCTTGAGTTTAAAGACCCACTTACATTTGAGTGGTCTTTTACCCTTTGGAAGTTCAACCAGATTGTACGTGCCATTTTTATTCAAAGATTCTATCTCTTCTTGCATGGCTTTCATCCACTGGTTCTTTTCTGGATGGGGCATCACCTCCTAAAGACTTTCTGGCTCCCTCTCATCACTGATAAGGACATACTCCCTGGAAGGGTACCTACATACTCTACCCTTAGCCTTTATGATCTCCTCAAAGGTTGAGGTTGCTCTTCTCCTTGAGTGGGGTGATCCACTTGCTCGACGTCATCATCAAGTTGCTCCCCCTGCTCAATAACCTCACCAGGTTGCTCCCCCTGCTCGACAACCTCATCAGTCGTACTTTTCTGCACTTGTGGGATTGTTAGAAGTAGAAGGAATATTAACAAGGCCATTCTTGGCCTTCTCTGACATATCATCAGCAGTTCCAACTTCACTTTCTCGAAAGACTACATCTCTTCTTCTGATAATCTTTTTCTTTACGGGATCCCACAATCTGTATCCGAATTCTTCATCTCCATATCCGATGAATATGCAAGGAACAGATTTATCATCCAGCTTTGTTCTCTGCTTCTTTGGTACATGTGCAAAAGCTTTACAATCGGACACCTTCACATGCGAGTAGGACACCTCCTTGTTGGTCCAAACTCTCTCTAGGATGTCAAACACCAATAGAATTGATGGACTTCTATTGATCAGGTAACATGCTGTCTGAACTGCTTCACCCCAGAATGACTTAGGCGGTTTAGCCATTCTGAGCATGCTTCTCACCTTCTCTAAAATAGTGCAGTTCATCCTTTCGGCTACACCATTGTGTTGTGGGGTTCCAGGAACTGTCTTTTCATGTCTGATCCCATGGTTTGAACAGTACTCTTCAAATTCCCTTAAAGTGTACTCACCTCCATTGTCACTTCAGAGATGCTTTAGATTTTTGCCTGTCTCCCTTTTCACCATAGCATGAAACTTCTGGAAAACTTGAAACATGTGATCTTTTGTTTTCAAAATATAAACCCATAATTTTCGTGAAGCATCATCAATAAAATTAACAAAATATTTGTTACCGCCTATCGATTCAATTTTTATTAGACCACAAATATCAGAATATACCAAATCAAGTATATTCAATTTTCTTTCAGACGATGTCTGAAATGAGACTCTATGCTGCTTACCAAATAAACAGTAGTACCTTTGGCAAGAATCTTTGGCATAAGAAATGAGTGATTTCTTGGCAAGAATCTACAATCCCTTATTCATATGACCCATTCTTTTGTGCCACAAATCTGCAGAAATCTCATCTTGTGCCGCATTCAATTCACCTTGGCATATTTCTCCATTTGTCCTGTACAACATGCCATGAGCAAATCCCTTTGCAATCACCAATGATCCATTGGTGAGTCTCCACTTTTGATTTGAAAAATAGTTCTCGTATCCATCTCGGTCTAAAGCAATTCCCGAAATCAAGTTCATCCATAAATCAGGTTCATGTCGCACGTCCTTCAGAACCAATGTGCATCCGACATTTGTCTTGATAAAAATGTCACCAATCCCCGCAATCTTTGAGTAACTTATGTTACCCATTCTCATAAGGCCGAAATCACCTGCTACATATTTGCAAAAATGATTTCTTACCGGTGTGGCATGGTAAGATGTTGTTGTATCAACCACCCATTCCAACTCTGGACCTGATAAGTGCATGCATTCCTCTTCCTCGTTTATACAGAGGATAGCATTATTATTGTTTTGCACCATGGCGGCTGTGTTGTCGTCATTCTTCTAGCTAGTAGTTTCACCTTTGCCCTTCCTTGGATTTGGGCAATCTCTTTTGAAGTGACCTGGTTGATCACAATTGTAGCAATTTGTAACTATTGGTTTGGATCGGTTCTTAGACTTTCCACGAGCTCCAGATCTACCATAGTTGCTCGAACTCCTTTGATAACTCCTGCCTCTACCTTCTATAATGAGAGCATATCCTTGATTTTCAGGCTTCTTTCTTATCTTCTCATTGAGTAAAAGAGCCTATGTGACATCTTTCAACTTAATGGTCGTCTTACCGTGTAGGATGATTGTTAACAGATTATCGTACGAAGATGGCAACTAGTTCAACAGGAAGATGGCTTTATCTTCTTCCTCGATTATCACTCCGAGATTGGCGAGTTGTGTGATTAGTACGCTAAACACATTTAAATGTGACAAAAAATTTGTACCTTCACCCATGTGTAGGGAGTATAGCTGCTTCTTCAGGTACAATTTATTTGTTAGCGTTTTGGACATGTATATGCTTTCCAACCTTGCCCAAATGCCATGTGCGGTGTCTTCATCAATGATGTTATTTACCACATCATCTGATAAGTATAACCTAATTACACTAGCAGCCCTTTCATCTAAGTCAGCCCAATACTCATATTTCATGATATCAGGTATCAGCATCTAGTACCTTGTATAATCCTTGTTGGATGAGCAGATCTCTCATCCTTCTTTGCCATATTGAGAAACCTCTATCTCCATTAAATTTTGCTACCTCATACTTTACTCCGGACATTTTTGTTTTTCATCGAGTATAATTGTGATGACCCAAAATGTCATTTTATGTTTTAGAACTTAAATCTGCGCTCTTAACCTTAAAAATTTCATTTTTACCCTTCTCAATTTGCGTGTACAGTCCGGTCGTGTTTCCGGAAAATTTTTATGTTGCAAATTAATAAAAATAAGAATTTCTGCTTTAAAAAGTTAATTTTAGTTGACTTTGATCAAAACTTTTAGTAAATGGGCCTGAATCCGTATTTTGACGGCCCCGATGGGTCCGTGTCAAATTATGGGACTTGGGAGTATGCCCAAAATCAAATTCGAAGGTCCCTAGCTTGAGTTATGCATTTTTATTAAAAATTAAAAGTCTAAAAATTAATTATTTTTAAGAATTGATTGATGTTTGGTATTGTTAGTGCCGGGTCCGTATTTTGGTTTCGGAGCCCGGTACATGTTCATTATGATATTTAAGACTTGTCTGTGAAATTTGGTGAGAAACGGAGTTGATTTGACGTTATTCGGGTGTCCAGTTGAGAAGATACGAATTTTAAAATGTTCTCGAGAATTTCATTTAATTTGGTGCTAAATTCGGAGTTTTAGGTGTTATTGTGGCGATTTGATCGCTCGAGCAGGTCCGTAGCATATTTTATGATTGAAATTCATATATGGTTTGTGTTTGGGAGGTTCCAGATGAGTTTCGGGGTGAGTTTTGAGCGAGTCCGGATATTTCGTTACTCTAATATTGTTCTGGCACTTTCGGGGGCGCGGACCGCGCATTTTTGGGTGCTGAGGCGAAGGAGGGACACGGACCATGAAAATTTGAGCATTGAAGCGAAGGAGGGACGCGGACAGCTGCAGAATTTCGCGGCCGCGCTCAATATTTCGCGGACCGTGCAATTTTGTCCGCGGCCGCGCTCCAGGAACTTTTGTAGATCCGCTGGTCCGACTTTAGAAGCCTATATTTTTTGATTTACAAGGAATTTTGAGATGATTCAAAAATGACGGTTGTAGACCTTCGTATCTAGTTTCCAGAAAGGTAAAGAAGTCATCCTTTGGACATCTGTAGAGAAAGTTATGGTCAAAATACTAAAACCTGGCAGTGTAGTCCCAAGAATTTCGCGGCCGCACCATTTTTTCGCTACCGCGGGACCTGGGGCGCGGCCGCGCTTGGAATTTCGCTGACCTCAAAATTGGAGTTTACAGGATATACTATATATCCGAGGTTTAGGTTATTATTTCATTATTGGACTTTTGGAGCTCGGTTGGAGACGATCTTTCGTGGGTTTTTTAAGAAATTTATCGGGTAAGTGATTCTAACTCGGATTTGATTAATATACATGAATATATCAATGATTTCATCATCTGATTAGTATTGTGAGGTGAAAATTTGGGAAAGATTGTAGAAACTTCATAAAAAGAATTTTCGAGATTTGAACACCGATTCGGAGTCGGATTTGAGTGAAATTAGTATGGTTGAACTCGTAATTTAATGGGTTGTCGGATTTTATAAATTTTGTGGGGTTCCAAGATGTGGGTCTCACAGGCCATTTTTGAGTTAATTTCGGATTTTATTGAAAAATATAGTATTTTCTTATGGAATTGATTCTATAATTTTGTTGACTGTATCAAATTAATTATGACTAGATACGAGTCGATCGAAATCGGAAAATCGAGGAAAAAGCATAATACTTGGTTAAATTGGAGTAAGTCGAGGTAAGTGTCGTGTCTAACTTTGGCTTGAGAGAATAGGTATTATGTGTTTATTTGCTACGTGTTTTATTGTTAAATACGATGTATAGGTGAGGTGACGAGCATCTATGCGTCGTTGTCGAGTCATAGCATGCGAGTAAAATTCTATTCTTGTCTATTTTGTAGCCTTAAATTCTACTATCCATGCTTAGCAGGTTATTTAAAATGTTGGGTGACTTATATTTGGTTTCACTGAGATTTGGTAACTTTCGAATATTGATTCAAGGTTGTGGTTACATTGTGCTATTGATTATGGGTAAAATACTAGTTTGTTGTGATACTCCTATCTATCCGTTGTTATTGATTCTGTGATTTGTGAGGAGGAGTGTAAAGCACGAAGGGTAATGTCGTGCCGTTCTATTTATTTATTTGTTGAGGTTGAGAGTAAAAGCACGAAGGGTGATGCCGTGCAGTTTTCCCTTGCTGTTTTATTTGCTCAATTCATTTAAGGATTTTCGATTTAATTCTGTCTTTTCATTATTCTCACTCTTTATATTGTACCTCCCACTGTATGTCCTCTTCCCATTATTTGTGAGTTATTTCTTTATTTACTGTTATTGCCACTAGCATGATTATACTGTTCAGATTATATGTGGGTGTCTTGTCCTAGCCTCGTCACTATTTCGCCGAGGTTAGGCTCGATTGTACTGATGTTTCACTCTGCACTTTCTGTGCAGATTTTGGTACCGACTCAGGTTGATCGAGATTTTTCTATTGGTCTGCTCTCCGGAGACTCAAGGTAGATCTGTCGGCGTTCACAGACCTTGAAGTCCCCGTCTATCTTTTATGTCCTACTGTTTTCTTTCATTCAAATAGTTTTATTTTTTTCAGTCTATTACTTGTAGTAAATTCTAAAATGCTCGTGAATTGTGACTCCAGATCCGGGTGGTAGTAATTAATACAATTTTATGATATTTCGCACTTATTATATTTCATCTTAGTTAATTATTGTTAATTACTGAATGGGAATAAGGAATTGGTTTAATGATGTTCTAACGTTGGCTTGCCTAGCAAGTGAAATATTAGGCCCCATTACGGTCCCGGCGGTGAGAAATTTCGGGTCGTGACAAAAATACTACCGACAGTAAATAGTATTTCTGTGAACGAGCAGAACCTGTGCTCTGATACCAGTTGTTGGGAATAAACTCCCTACAAAAATAATATTCACAGTAATAGAAGCGAAATAATCACGTAGCACCGAGATACGGCAATTAGCAAGAAAAAGAGTGACAAAGACACCAAGATTTTTACGTGAAAAACCCTTTGAATAAGGGAAAAAACCACGGCCCCGAGACGAGCAACTGATATCACTATAGTAAGGAATTTTTACACTTTGTAGGTCCGGGTAAAATATTCCAAAGACTAGTACAACACTCAAAAGAAATAACCCTTTTTTGATATTCTCACCTCACTACAATATCGCTCACTCTCTATTTTTCTTACAGAATAGTTTTTTATACCTTTCTCACCTCACTACAATATCGCTCACTCTCTATTTTTCTTACAGACTATTTTTTTATACCTTATCTGCAAACCTCACTCTTTCTTTCTCTCTTTGTTAGTGTGTGGAAATGAGAGTTGAAGCTCTCCTTTTATAGCCGAAGCCTCACTCTCTAAAGCCTATTATATTTGACAATTTGCACACACGTTTCCTTCTTTTTCTTAAATGTTGACAATTCAACAAAGTTGGCTACCAATCCAAAAATATTCAACAAAGTTGGCCCAACCAAAAACATTCAACAAAGTTGGCTACCAAACCAAAGAAATTTTCTTTAGGCACATACCTATTACTTTAGCTATTGAATGAGATGAAACCCATCAATTTTAGCCTATTTCATTCCCCCGGTTTGGTACTCGGCATGGTCATGAAATTCATACCTATATCTATTACTGTAGGTCCGCCCTATCATAAATACTTATAATCGTACATGCATAAACATCAGCGAATTGATAGTTTAGTCTTTCGCTTTTATTGTTTTGTTTTTTGCTTCAGAAGAATCAATGGATTTTAGCAAAGAGACAAAATGTGAACAACATGCGGGCCGTGTGTGACACTCCGGGAATAATTTTGTCATAATTATTTCTCCAATTGTGGACCATTAAAAATAGATTAGTTACGATTTTTGTGGCGTATCTTGGTCTAAAAATTGTCCTACTTTGTTATAGTACCATTATTTGGAAGCTTTTGTGAACAAGATTCATTTACCCTGAAAATTATAGTAACTTTTTGCTTACTATGGAGTTCTTATTTTCATTTGCCTTCTGTTGAAGACTTGAGTCACTGTAGCACACATTTGTGTGTTGTGGATTTCTTTTTTTAGTAGCACAATGTACTTCACTTGACTTTTTTTTTTTTTTTTTTTTTTTGTGAAATTGGAAGATGTAAGTGTATATAACCAATAATAAGATGGTATTTTTGCTTGATTTATGTTTTTAGTTTCTTTAGTTTTAATGTTTTGTTTCTTCAATTTGAATAAGAAAACAATACATACCTATATTTAAAAGTGAAAAAGTTTCTTAAAAATTCTTTTTATTTTAATAGCAATAAAAGTTTCTTAAAAATTATTAAATTCTAATTTCAGTAAGAATATTACCCCTTTTAGTTAATCAATATAAAAGAATTAAAACTTATATGCATATACAAGAAAATTATTATTTATTCTATCTCTGCTAAGTATATAAGAATATTATTTCTAAATTTATTGCTATTTTTATAACTGCGCGAAGCGCGGTCAAATTCACTAGTTATTTATATAATTGAGGGACTAGAGAAAGTGACTTGACGTCTCTCATAGTCCAAGCAACCTATTTATTTTTCTCTCCGTATTTTAACATTTCCCTTATTATTCTTTTCATTTTAATTTATGTTAGAATTCCGAAAGTCATGCCCCTTAGAAGACATCTAGTAAAAGAAGTCCAATATCCATTACTATTAAAAAGAAAATCAATTGTTGCCTAACCGCTCACTAGAAATTAATTCTCATCATATGCTACCTACTATTTCTTCAAGGAATGAAGGTGATATACCTACTCATATTCATAATAACATGCTCATAGTTGTAGAAAACAAAATTAATCTTGACAATAAAGAACTAGTAATAATAACTTAACCTATTTCATTCCCCCGATTTGCTACTCGGCATGGTCATGAATATATACTTATAATCGTACATGCATAAACATCAGTGAATTGATAGTTTAGTCTTTAGCTTTCAATGTTTTGTCTTTTGCTTATGAAGAATCGTGGATTTTAACATAGAGACAAAATGTGAACAACATGCGTGCCGTGTGTGACATTGCAGGAATAATTTTGTCATAATTATTTCTCCAATTGTGGATCATTAAAAAAAGACTAATTAGGATTTTTGTAGAGTATCTTGGCCTAAAAATTAACCTACTTTATTAGAGCATTGAATACACTTATTTAGAAATTTTTTGCGAACAAGATTCATTTACTTTCTCTACTATAAGCCTTTTCATTGTATGACTTTAATGCTTAGTGTTATTATTCTAGTTGTCATGAGTAGTTAGCTTTATTACTGTGGTTGTGAATCCAATCATGAGTGAAATGTTAATGTGTGTTTATCTTTGATTCTAATTATTTATATAATAAATGGGCTAGAGAAAGTGATTTGACGCCTCTCTTAGTCCAAACAACCTGTTTATTTTGCTCCCCATATTTTAACATTTCCCTTAAAGTCATGCCCCTTGGAAGACATCCAGTCAAAGAAGTCCAATATCCCTTACTATTAAAAAGAAAATCAATTGTTGCCTACCCGCTCACTAAACATTAATTCTCATCATATGCTACCTACTATTTCTTCATGGAATGAAGGTGATATTGTTGGGATATATACTATTAATCATGTGTTTGGTTTGAATATAATATTTATTATGAAATAATTATTTATTCAATTTTAATATAGTTTTAATAGATTATATATTAGTCTGTGTCATTTGCTTATATAGTAGATGATTTAGTGTATAGACTTTAGCTTATACACGAAAGATTAAATCATCGGTTCTTATAAGTATAAAGTTTGAGTTCACAATCTAATGATGTAATTGGACAAACCATCATAGATGATTGTAGCACAAGATTAAATATAATTTATCTTGATTATGGGAATGATTTAATTCCAACTTTTTGTGCTAGTACATTTTGTATGTATTGAGCAGACCAAGTAGAGATAAGTATTTTATACTGACTTAATAAAATAAATTTCTAGCCACTAAATATGCTTATACTCTTAATCTTGATCTAATTATTATTAGCTATGTATATTATTATTGTTTTGATTTATTAAAAGGCGAGATTCTTTCGTGGGTCAATATGCATGGTGTAACGACTCGACTGGTCATTTTACTTTCTAAAACCCTATTCCCTTAAATAAGACTCACCCATATGTGCTTTTACTGTTTTATGACTTGCGGGGATGGTTAGTTCGGGTTTGGAAGAGTTCGAGTTGAAATCGAAACACTTAGTTCCTTAATATTGGCTTAAAAGAGTGAAGTTTGACTTGGGTCAATATTTGTAGTAAACGATCTCGGAACTGGGATTTGGCGGTCCCAATAGGTTTGTGTGATAATTTTGAACTTGGACGTATGTTCGGATCGAGTTTAGGATGACCCGGGAGCGTTACGACGCTTAATATTGAAGATTAGCATATTTAAGGTTTTTCAAGTTCTTTAAATTTGGGTTGAAGTAGGTTTTGGTGTTATCAACGTTCGTTTGGGATTCCGAGCCTAAGAATAGTTCTATATGGTGATTTAAGATTTGCACATAAAATTTGGTGTTATTCCGAGTAGTTTAAGTATGATTCAGCGCGTTCAATAAGTTGCAAGAACTTGAAGTTCATAACTTGATTCAATTTGGTTTTGGGTTGTGATTCTTAGTTTTGATGTTGTTTTCCGCATTCCAAGGGTGCGAGCGAGTCAGTTTTATGTTTACGAACTTGTTGGTATGTTTGGTCGAGACCTCGGGGTCCCCCGTATAGGATTCAGTGGGTCGACAGAGCTTGATTACTATTTAGAGAAGAGCTAATGGTGGTTGGCATCTGGTGCATTCACATATGCAGTGGGAATGGCCGCAGGAGCGGCACCGCAGGTGCGGAATCTCGTTCGCAAAAGCAAAAAGGGGAGGGGGTCAGCGTGTTCGTAGAAACAGACTCGCTTCTGCAATGAGGTGATCGCAAGCGCAGAGGAGGCCAGTGTGGGAAAGGTCGCATGTGCGAGAGGCGATCCGCAGAAGCGGGCTCACAAGTGCGGTGCCCTTCCGTAGGTATGCCCAGTGCCGGTGTAACGACCCGCATGGTAGTTTTGATTATTACAACCTTGTTCCCCTATTTACTGCTCAAATTATATTTTAAGGGTGTTATATGACTCGTCGGGGTAATTGGTTCAGGTCTGGTGAGGTTTTGAAATGAATTGAGCCACTTAGTCTCCAAGATGAAACTTAAGTTGAAAAGGTTGATCGGATGTTTACTTATGTGTAAATGACCCCTGAATAGAATTTTGATGATTTCAATAGCTCCGTATGATGATTTTGGACTTCGGAGCATGTCCGAAAAAATTATTTTGGAAGTCCGTAGTTAAATTAGGCTTGAAATGGCGAAGTAAAAAATTTAAGTTTGGAAGTTTGACTGGGGAGTTGAATATTTCATATCGGGGTCGAAATCCAGTTCTGGAAATTTTTTTAGATCCGTTATGTCATTTATGACTTGTGTGCAAAATTTGAGGTCAATCGGACTTGATTTGATAGGTTTCGGCATCGAATGTAGAACGTTCTAACGTAGTTTTTCAAGATTAAGTGGTATAACATTAATAAAATGAGCTCCGAATTTAGTTTTAATTGAATCATTAGATCCGCATTGAAATTTTGGAGCCATAGCAAAAAGAATCGTCGAATTCGGACATCGTATTTGAGAGTTATGCCCATTTTCGTGCCGGAAAATATTTCCCGTTGTCGTCAGCGTCCAGGGTAGCGTGGGGCGCTATCCCTGGCGCTGGGGCTTCTGGAGGTACTGGAAAGGGCACCACAGGCAGCACCCCACGCCACCTCTGGCGCCACAGACATAAAAACCCTATAAAACAGGGAGTTTTTCCATTTTTACTCATTTTTGAGTTTGGGGAGCTCGGTTTAGGCGCTTTTGGGCGATTTGTACGGAAAAACATTGGGGTAAGTGTTCCTTATCCTATATTGATTATATTTCATGATTCCATACTCATTTACATAATGAATCCGTGAATTTATGGAAGAAACAAATTAGATTTTTATAAAATCTTCCAAAAATATAAAATAAAGATTTGGAGGTCAATCCTATGTCGTAATTTAGTAATTTTTGTATGGTTGGACTCATGGTTGAATGGGCGTTCATATTTTATAATTTTTGTCGGGTTCCGAGATATAGGCCCCACTGTTGATATTTTGAGTTACTTTCGTATTTTATTGCGAAAGTTAGCATTTTCATATGGAATTGATTCCTATACCTCGTGTTGATTGTATCAAATTATTTTGACTAAGATTTGAGGTCTTCAGAGACCGAATCGTGAGGAAAAGGCTTATTGGAATAAAGAATTGCTCGGATTGAGGTAAGTAACTGTTCTAAATTTGGTTCTGAGGATATGAAACCCCGGATTATGTGTTATACGATCGATTTTGAGGTGACACACATGCTAGATGACGGGCGTGTGGTCGTACTACGTAGGAATTGTGACTTGGCCAAATTCCATGGAACTGAGTAGTTGAATAATCTGTGGTTATCTGTACATTCTATATGTAGTAGAGAAATTGAACCACAAATCCTTTTTAGATTATGTGTTGGCACTGTAGGGACCCACATAGGTCGTGTACGTGTTAAATTATCTGCTAAATTATTGTTTTGTACTCAGTCATAGTTTTCTTGCTTATTTTATCTCAGTCTCTATTGTTCATTATTGATGCATCATATCATTGTTGTTTGGGTTGATTTCCATGATTATTGAGAGCCCGTGACACTGGAGAGATTTATGACTGAGTGAGGCTGAGGGACTGATTGTGGAGGTATTATACAATAGCACGTGAGTTGTCCGTGCAACACTTGAGTTTTCCGTGCAGATCTAGTTACTATACTTTAGCACGCGAGCTGTCCGTGCAGCACGTGAGTTGTCCGTACAGATCCAGATATTATACTATAACACGTGAGTTAACCGTGCGGATCCAGATATTATACTAGCATGTGAGTTGTCCGTGCAGCACCTGAGTTGTCTGTGCAGATCATAGCACTTGGGCTGAAAGAGCCCCTCCGGAGTCTGTACATAACCCAAGTGAGGGCAAGTACCTACTAAGTGCGAATGTTGAGTGTTGAGTGCTGAGTGAAAGAAATGGCTGAGTGACTATGGTCCTGAGAGGATACATATGATTTCATTCTTATTGCACTACAGTTGTCATATATTGCTTTGTTGGAAATTTCTGAAAGATATTATCTTTTTTTTCAGTCGAACTTGATATGAAATTACTGTTGAGTGTTAAATGTTGAACATGAAAGCATGCCCTAAATCTTAGGTTGGGGAAATTACTGTAATTGGACTCAACTGTGAAGCTCGTCACTATCTTCAGCTCTTTGTTTAGTATTGTTACTTGTTGAGTTGGTTGTACTCATACTACACCCTGCACTTCGTGTGCAGATTGAGGTGTTTTCGGACACGGAGGGTGTTGATTTCATTACACTGTTGATCTTTTGGGAGATTCCAAGGTAGCTGCCCGGCGTTTTGCAGACCTTGTCTTTCCTTCTCTATCTTTCCGTTTGTTGTAATTTGTTTCAGACTATCATAGACAGTATCTTTCAGACTTATGATGTATAGAAGCTCATGCACTCTGTGACACCCCGATAGTTGGGAACTTTCGCGTTATATTTTGGGTTTTATCCCTGTTTATTAAAGTTTTTGTTATTTTAACTACTTTAATTCATTTTCTGTTAAAGGAGTTGGGATTATTTTGTAATGTCGGCTTGCCTAGTACCACGATAGGCGCCATCACGACATGTTAGGATTTTAGGCCATGACAAGTTGGTATCAAAGCCTAGGTTACATAGGTCTCACGAGTCATGAGCAAGTCTATTAGAGTCTCGCAGATCGGTACAGAGACGTCTGTACTTATCTTCGAAAGGCTACAGAGCTATTAGGTGCACTTCCCTTCTTGATTTCCTCATCGTGCAATTTGATTCTATAAGGGCTTGTGTCTTTATTTCCTTCTTAATCAATCTTATGCGACGCGAAGCGCTTGTTATCAATTGGGCGTCGAGGAGTTGTAGTGGTATTGCAAATGTGGTATAAGATGTTTTTCCCTGCATGTTCGGGCAGGCTATTATCGTCGCCTTGCAGAAGGATGTTCTTTTATTCCAGCTCAGTATTTGTATATTCTATGATTTGGAGACTGTGCACATGCGTTGTTGTCGCACAATGTTGGTGTAATGGTAAGGTGCTCTTTATGTGTTGAGGCAGTGAATGGCTCGAAGAGAGAATTTCTCAGTTCATGATTAAGGGGTTCAATAATTAATTCCAGCGGAGGAAAGGCAATCAGACTATAGATGTCCAAGTTTGGTTGTTAAAGTAATAAGACTTGGTATTTACGAGTATGGTGAAATTGTTATTTTGATGCGGTGTCGCCATCCTTGTTTGAACGCATTATCGTCCGCAGGTGTTACGGTCTTCTTGGATTTTGTCTTCGGGGCAGGGTGTTATGAAATGGTGCATGAGGGGCAGTTTTCAGAGATAGCTGTGTGCAGCGGTTCAGAATCGAATTAGTATTTCTAATGTTGATGGCTCGAGAAAGATGATCTTAGAAGAGGCTTAGAGTCGGTAACATTTTATTGGTTCAGGTGCTATAGAGATGCATTTTGATTGATGCAATAGTTGGGCAGCAAAGTATGAGGGAAGACATGACGAGAAGTGTTTCGCGGTTGTTGAAGTACTAGCAGATCAAGTAGGAGAAGTAGAGGTTGAGAAGTTGCTTAAAGGAGATGGTTTAACGGAAGTAAGAGTGGTAGATTAGCATATGGATTCTGTGGTAGGGTAGTCGCGCGCCTTGAAAAAGTGTAGAACGATTTGGGAATCGTGATGGAATGTGATTTGGCCTACATACTTTATTTGGAGTGGTAGTTAATGTACGAAGAAAGATTGAATATGGCAAAAAGAAGTTTGTCTGAAATGAAGAAGGATGTGAAGATCTGATTATCGTTTCAGGTGCAATATGACTTGAAATCAGAAGGTATTGTTGAACTTTCAGTTGATGTCAATAGGAAAATTGTAGACTTATACATATGGTGGGCGAGCATGAGCTCAGGAGAATTTATTGATTAAGTGGTTGTTGCACCCAGTGCAGCATCGTTGGAAGATGTCGGTAAGGAATTCCATATGTGGGTTATCTCCTGTGAGCAGTTAGCGGTGACATGATGTTGATGAAGCTTCTGCGAGGAATATTACTCGCTACCTGGTAAGAGGTAGATCGTGTGATTGTGGCTGGTGATTCAGAATGTTCATGAAAAGCTTAACAAAACACTTCGAGAAGTCTGGCGGGTTAACTGTGCGAGATCATGGTAATTGAGAAGGATAAATCCTTGTGGGTTCTAAGTTTATATAATTGCAGCTTAAAGCTAAGTGGGGGAGCCTGCTATTGACAATTTTATTTGATTGTTATTTGTTAAATTTTGGTTTTGGTCGGAGACATACTTGTGGATTAGTTATGACTTGCAGAGATGGAGATTGAGGATGACTCGAGTAAGGAAATTCATGAATACGGGTTATATGGCACATTATAAAAATACGAAAATCATGGAATGATTAAATTGTTATTTTGAAGAACGTAGTGTGCACGAAGTATGAATTTGATTGGTGGTATTAAGGTAGGGTTACTTCTTTGGGGGTCGTTATGCTCATAGGGCTTGTGCCTTTCGGCCTGTTTGGGCGGTGCAATTTAGATTTGAGCAATGTGGGTGAATCCCAAGAAAATTCTAATGGGTTTGAGAATTATATATAGCAATTGAGAATATTTTCGGAGTTGTGTGTGGATAAAATCTGAGATTTGCATTTGAAGGTGTCGGGACTTGCGGTAATTTTGTATGACTATGGATTCTACATTTCAGTATAAGAAAGGAAATATGAACAATTTTAAATTCACATAAGGTATTTTCAGAGTGGGTGTTACAGTTGTGGTGTTTATGGGGTAATTATGATGTGGTGAGACTTTACAGAAATTTTGGTGGCAATATTCTTGGGTTTGGTGACCTGCGTGGCTTGGTCGAGTTAGAGGGATTCAGTTCTGATAGCTTGGTTATGTGCAAATGGATTTTAAAGTGTTCTTAATGGTTTCTACCATGGGTTGAACCAGATAATTTCTACTAGTGTAGGGAACATGTTGTGTATTGTGAATTCCTCCTGGAAGGAAGCAAGATGAAGGTTACTGAATGACCGAGTATGTAATTTGCTGGTTACCTAAAGTTGATAATGAGATTCTCGTGCTTGTCACATGATGTCATGATAGATGTGGTGTCTGGCATGGGATTAAAATTTACATGTACAATGTGGCAGTTCATTCCTGAAGGGAAGGTCACAAATTCTGGGCAGAATGGTCAGTTCCAGATATTTAGATGAATGTTCTAACTACTTGGTAATCCTTGAGAAGGGCGCGCATTTTAGAAAGCGTATTTCATTTTGACTTATGGATTTTCATCGGTATTGCGGTACTCACCTGGTTAATAGACTGCTGATATTCAAATTATTGTTATGGGGCACAGAAGAATTATGAAAGTATTACTCGTGGGATGATCGTGGATGAAACGTGTGTTAATCATTCGAGTGCTGGAGTTGGGATCAGTTACGGTGATTTATGTGTTTTATGAATTTGGAGACTCAGAGTTCTTAGAAGCATATTGTTTTAGGGTTGCGGCCTGTTTGAGGTGAGTGTTTTATTTAAACTCCGCGGGGGCACTAGTTGCGTTAATTAGTTATGATAGCTACATGCAAGGAGTGCGTACATATGCGAGGTTTGAGCCCATGTGCGAGTGATGTTAATGTGAGCTCTAGAAGAGATGGTTACTGTTATCAAATTTTTGTGTCTTGGTTCTACTATATATAATGAGCTTATAGCATTGCAGTTGTGGTGGTGCTTGTTGAACTTGCAAAATGGTTCTCGTGTTTAAGACATTTTTCATTTTTGGTACACAGATTGCGCGGTTGTGGCTGGAGATATATTGGTATAGCATGTCTGTGGAATAATTGTGTTTGATAATATAAGGTCATTGGACATAGAATAGGTACTATCATGTTTGATTACAGCGTGTTGGAAGAATAATTTAGAATTCGGCTTAAACAATTGGCTACGGTACCTGTTAAATGAGGGAAAGCTCTGTGACCTGCTGATCTGCTGAGTGGTTGTGAGTTCTTATATGTTTATTTCATTATCGGTAGTGTTTGAAGGTTTTGGAATGAGGTTATATGGAATGTGGGGTTTAATACTAGTACTTGGTTGGTTTGGAGTAGTTATTGTGATCGGGAATGGTGCTGCGAGCATACGAGTTATGTAGTATGTTGTGTGATTATGTTTGGGTATATGGTTATGGCTTGATACAGTTTGTTCAGACTTATACAATGTGTAGATGTGAGATTCGGGTCTTGAAAAGAAATTCTGAATGCTGGAAAATTTAATTCCAAGGATTATGGGCTAAGGTTGGATTAATGGCTTACAGTTATGTTGTGTTGTCAGGCCTACATTGAATAGCGTGACATGGGATCACCCCCGGGTATGTGCATGATAAGGTGGAACAATGATTTAAAGGCTTGGGAATAATTCTTGGCACGTTCGAGGACGAACATATGTTTAAGTGGGGGAGAATATAACGACCCGCCCGGTCGTCTTGAGTATTACAACCATGTTCCCCCATTTACTGCTCAAATTATGCTTTAAATTTGTTATATGACTTGCCGGGATAATTGATTCAGGTCCGGTGAGGTTTTAAAATGAATTGAGGCACTTAATCTTCAAGATGAAACTTAAGTTGAAAAGGTTGTCCGGATGTTTACTTATGTGTACACGACCCTTGAATAGAATTCAGATGATTCCAATAGCTCCGTATGGTGATTTTGGACTTAGGAGCATGTCCGAAAAAATTATTTTAAAAGTCCATAGTTAAATTAGGCTTGAAATGGCAAAAGTAGGAAATTTAAGTTTGGAAGTTTTACCGGGGAGTTGACTTTTTGATATCGTGGTCGGAATCCAGTTATGGAAATTTTCTTAGATTCGTTATATCATTTATGACTTGTGTCCAAAATTTGAGGTCAATTAGACTTGATTTGATAGGTTTCAACATCAAATGTAGAATGTTCCGACGTCATTTCTTCAAGATTAAGTGGTATCATATTAAGCAAGTGAGCTCCAAATTCCGTATTAATTGAAGTATTAGACCCGTATTGAAATTTCTAAGCCATAGCAAAAAGAATCGTCGAATTTAGACATCGTATGAAAGAGTTATGCCCATTTCCATGTCGGAAAATATTTCCCGTCATCGTCAGCATCCAGGATAGCGTGGGGCGCTATCCCTGGCGCTGGGACTGCTGGAGGTACTGGAAAGAGCACCACAGGCAGCGCCCCACGCCATCTGTGGCGCCACAGACATAAAACCCCCATAAAGCGGTGAGTTTTGCCATTTTTACTCATTTTTGAGTTTGGAGGAGCTCGGTTTAGGCGATTTTCACGGGAAAACATTGTGGTAAGCGTTACTTATCCTCTATTGATTATATTTCATGATTTCATACTCATTTACATCATGAATTCATGAATTTATGGAACAAACAAAATCAGATTTTTATAAAATCTTCCAAAAATGTAAAATGAAGATTTGAAGGTCAATCCGATGTCGGAATTTAGTAATTTTTATATGGTTGGACTCGTGGTTGAATGAGCATTCATATTTTATAACTTTTGTTGGGTTCCAAGACGTGGGCCTCACTATTAATATTTTGAGTTTATTTCGGATTTTATTGTGAAATTTAGCATTTTCATATGGAATTGATTCCTATACCTCGTGTTGATTGTATCGACATATTTTGACTAAGATTCAAGGAGTTCGAAGGTCGAATCACGAGAAAAAGGCTTATTGGAATAAAGAATATCTCGGATTGAGGTAAGTAACCGTAAAATTGGTTCTGAGGGTATGAAACACCGGATTATGTGTTATATGATCGATTTTGAGGTGACGCACATGCTAGGTGATAGGCGTGTGAGCATGCACCATAGGAATTGTGACTTGGTCAAATTCCATGGAACTGAGTAGTTGAATAATATATTGTTATCTGTACATTCTCCATGTAGTAGAGAAATTTAACCACAAATCATGTTTAGATTATGTGTTGGCAATGTAGGGACCCACATAGGTCGGGTACATGTTGAATTATCTGCTAAATTGTTGTTTTGTACTCAGTTATAGTTTTCTTGCTTATGTTATCTCAGTCTCTATTGCTCATTATTGATGAATCATATCATTATTGTTTGAGCTTATTTTCATGATTATTGAGAGCCCGAGAGACTGGAGAGATTTATGAATGAGTGAGGCTGAGGGCCTAATTATGAAGATATTATACTATAGCACATGAGTTGTCCGTGCAGCACGTGAGTTGTCCGTGCGGATCCAGATATTATACTATAGCACGTGAGTTATCCGTGCAAATCCAGATATTATACTATAGCATGTGAGTTGTCCGTGCAGATCCAGATATTATACTAGCACGTGAGTTATCCGTGCAGCATGTGAGTTGCCCGTGTAGATTATAGCGCTTGGACTGAAGGAGTCCTCCGGAGTCTGTACATACCCCCAGTGAGTGCAGGTACCTACTTAGTGCGAGTGTTGAGTGAATGAAATGGCTGAGTGACTGTGTTCCTGAGAGGATGCATATAATTTCATTCTTACTGCACTATAGTTGTCATATATTGCTTTGTTGGAAATTTCTAAAAGATATTATCTTCTTTTTCAGTCGAAATTGATATGAAATTACTGTTGAGTGTTAAATATTGAACATGAAAGCATGCCCTAAATCTTAGGTTGGAAATTATTGTAATTGGACTCAGCTGTGAAGCTCGTCACTTTCTTCAGCTCTTTATTTAGTATTATTACTTACTGAGTTGGTTGTACTCATACTATACCCTGCACTTCGTGTGCAAAGTGAGGTGTTTCCGGACATGGAGGGTGTTGATTTCATTGCACTGTTGATTTTTTGGGAGATTCCAAGGTAGCTGCCCGGCGTTTCGCAGACCCTGTCTCTCCTTCTCTATCGTTCTTTTTGTTGTATTTTCTTTCAGACTATCATAGACAATATCTTCCAGATTTATGATGTATAGAAGCTCATGCACTCTGTGACACCCCGTTAGTTGGGAACTTCCGTGTTATGTTTTGGGTTTTATCCCTATTTATGAAAAGTTTTGTTATTTTAACTACTTTAATTCATTTTCTGCTAAAAGAGTTGGGATTATTTTGTAATGTTGGCTTGCCTAGTACCACGATAGGCGCCATCACGACATGTTAGGATTTTGGGTCGTGACAGCTGGGCTATGTGTGTTCCACAGAAGCGGCGTCGCGGGTGCAACCCAAGGTCCGCAGAAGCGGAATCGCTGGAGGCAGTGAGGGCTTTTAATATCGGGACTTAGGCAATTTTAGCTCATTTCCTTCATCTCTTGGACAATTTTGGAGCTCTTTGAAGGGGGTTTGCACCTAGAATTTTGAGGTAAGTAATTTCTATATGAGGTGAGTTTAATACGTGTATTTTGAGTAGATTCTTAGCATATAAAGTGTAGAAATTGTAAGTTTAGTTGAAAAACCTAAGTTTTGATAAAAATGGGATTTAACCACGAAAATAATTATTTAGGTAGAATTTATATATTTGAGTTCGCGAGGTTATGGGTAATAATTATTTTTAAATATTTTCGGAATCCGGGCACGTGGGCCCGGGGTGAATTTTAGGAATCTTCCAATTTGGGTTGGGTAATTTCTCTAATATGAGTTTCAAGGTTAGGCAAGAGACTTACCTCATCTCAAAGCTCACTTTTCGGCCACATGAAATAAGTGTTCATGCGTAAACCCGACTGGTGGATTTTGTATCCGACACATGAAATAAGTTAAGTGAAAGTCTAAAGAAAATAATCAATAAACTAAATCGTCAGTAATTTGATTTAATTGATTAGTATTTGAATCTTAACATGAGGAGATAAATAATATTAATGGATGAATTTCTAAATAGAATAAGGAATAAAATTACAAATTTTTAGTGAAATAATTCGTATTTAATTATGGTGGATATTAATTTCGAAAATTACAAATTAATTTCATAATTGGAAGCCTTGCTAATTAAATTATGTGGTCCCTCGAAAATTACTAGTGCGCCGTTCGTGGTTTGAGGCCTCGAGTAGCTTCACTTCAGGTAATATGACTTGTACGTGCGGTCGAAATTGAATTTCAGGAAAATCGGAGTTAATTTGGAAAGAAAAATTCTAAATTCGGAAGCTTTAAGTTGGAAGAGTTGACCAGGATTGGACTTTTGAGTAAATGACCTTAGAATCGGGATTTGAAGGTTTCAATAGGTTCGTATGATGATTTCAAACTTTGTGGTATGCTCGAGTTAAGTATTGGGTGGTCCGGAAATATTTCAACGCTTATTATTGAAAGTTGGCATTTTGAAGGTTTAAGAATTTCCTAAGTTTTGTTTGAAGTGGGCTTTGGTGTTATCGATGTCTGTTTGGGGTTTCGAGCCTTTGGAATAGGTTCGTATCTTGATTTGTGACTTGTGCGTAAAGTTTGGCGTCATTCCGGAATGCTTATGTATAATTCGGACGCATTCGACGAAGTTTGAATGGTTGAAAGTTTAAAGAAAGGTTTCGATCGTCGATTCATAGTTTTGATATTGTTTGGCGTGATTTGCGACTTCGGCTAAGTTCGTATTATATTTTGGGACGTGTTGGTATATTTGTTAAGGCCCCGAATGGCTCGGGCGAATTTCGGACGGGATTCAAATCGTCTTGAGCCTTGTGTATAGTTGTATTCAATGGGCCCACACGTTTTTGCAATAGAAGTACCTCACTTGGGGAAATATAGTCAAAGGCTGTTAAAAGCTTATACAATAGCAATAGTATAAATTTTATTTTCGCCATTTATATTACCTTATTTATCATGAAATGACAAGATTGTCCTTATTCTAAGCAGGCATGTTGACTTGATGCCTGCTTATTCCCTCTTCTATATAGTAGAAATATATTATTATTATTAGATTATAAGAATAAGATTAAGACCACGTACAAAGTGGGTCGTTTCTGACTTTTTGCTTATATGGAGAGCACGTTAGACCAGCTGAGTCCAAATAATTGGGGTTGATTTATCCAAATAGTAAATCAAAGTTGGACTACTTCGATTGTAACGACCCGACAGGTCATTTTGCTTTTTAGAACCCCGTTTCCCTAAATAAAACTCCTCGTACATACTTTTACTGTTTTATGACTTGCGGGGATGGTTAGTTCGGGATTTGGAAGGGTTCGGATTGAAATTGGGACACTTGGTTCCTTAAGGTTGGCTTAAAAGGATAAGTTTGACTTCGCTCAACGTTTTGGGTAAATGACCTCAGAATCGAGTTTTGGTGGTTCCAATAGATTCGTATGATGATTTGGTACTTGGGCGTATGTTCGGACCGGGTTTTGGATGATCCGGGAGCATTTCGGCGTCTAATAGTGAAAGTTGGTTCTTTGAAGGTTTTAGCGTTCTTTAAATTTGGTTTGGAGTAGATTTTAGTGATATCGAGGTCCAAATGGGATTTTGAGACCTGTAATAGTTTCGTATGGTGATTTAAGAGACTTACACGCAAGATTTGGTGTCATTCCGAGTAGTTTAACTACGTTTCAGCGTGTTGGGAGTAAATTGAAGAACTTGAAGTTCATATATTGATTCGATTTGGTTTTGGGGTGTGATTCTTGGTATTGTTATTGGTTTACGCATTTTGAGAGTTCGAGCAAGTCCGTATTACGTTTATAGACTTGTTCGTATGTTTGGACGGGGCCTCGGGGCTCCGAGTGCCATTCAGATGATGCACGGATTGAGTCAAGACTCAAAAGGGGCTGTTGGTGCACCAGTTCTAGTGTGCCCGCACCTGCGAGCTTTTGGCCGCAGGTGCGAGCCCACAGATGCATGGTTCGTGCCACAGAAGTGGCTGGGAGCATTTGTCCATGGACCGTAGATGCGTGCGCATTTGCGCACCTGCGAAGGCGCAAGTGCGATCGGGGGAAACCGCATAAGCGGCTATGTCCGCAGGCGCGCGTCGAAGGTCGCAGGAGCGGTCGCGCAGAAGCGGCCCCAGCTCCGAAGATGCGAACTTTGGCCAGCTGGGGGAGGACCGCACCTGCGTGATTTTCTCCGCAGAAGCGGCACCGCATGCGCGACAATGGCCTCGTAGTGCGTAAACTCGCTGGCAGTGGGGTTGTTTTAAATACGGGACTTAAGCATTTTTGCTCACTTATTACACTTCTTGGGGGGGATTTTGGATCTTGTTAGAGAGGGATTTTCATCAGCTAATTGAGGTAAGTAATTCCTATTAAATGTGAGTTAAATACATAGCTTATGGGTAGATTATAACATGCAAATTAGTGAAAATCATGGGTTTAGGTGAAAAACTAGGGTTTTGCTAAAAATGAGATTTTACCACGAAATTTGTTATGGAATTTAGTAAAACTTATATGTTTGAGTTCGTGAAGTTACGGTTAAAAATTTTCTTCGAACATTTCCGGAATCCGAGCACATGGGCCCGGAGGCGAAGATTAGGAATCCTACATTTGGTGTTGGGTAATCCCTTTAATAGTTGGAATGTGAACTTTTGAACATGTATTGATCATTTTATATAACATTTCACTAGTTTCAAGTCATTTGGCACTGAATTGAAGATTTGAGCACAATCTTGGACCGGAAAGTAGGCTTTGAGGTACGGTAAGTCTCTTTTCTAACCTTGTAAGAGGAAATTAACCATATAGGTGAATTTAATTAATATATGTTTTTATTTGTGGGGGCTACGTACGCACGAGGTGACGAGAGTCAGTACGTAGCTTCTAATTTTGCTTATGTTCGGGTAGTTTTAGGTTTGCACCATGCTTTGTTGACATCGCTATTTGATTATGCTTACTAACTGCCTCGGATAGAGCTGAGATTAAGGGCTTCAATGACTTTTAAAGTTTCTAGTTGGATTTTCTTGTTTTGGAAAGAATTTAGGGATAACTGGAGAAATCTATGTTCAACCGCATCGCAAGTATATTCCGTGAGTGGGGTAAATTTTCACTAATCTCATGGGAGTGGGTCGTTTGCCTCGGTAATAGATATATACATCTATGGTTCGCGTCGTTCGACCCTCGACAGTGCACTTAGTATATTTATATTTATTTTGGATTGAGTCGTACGTCCTCGGCATAACGCATGCAAAATGATACTGGAAATTCCAATATGTTTGATATTGCTTCATTGGTTTGATAGGTTAAAAGATTAAAGGAGAGAAATTGGTTAGGTAATTGCTATTCGTTGGAAGGATTGGCTATTTAAATTCTTGCTTTTGGGTTCTATTGTCATTTATATATCCCATGTTTAATTAGCAGTTGTATATATTTTTATTATAGGCCCATAGTAAGTGTCAAAGTCGACCCCTCGTCAACACTTCTTCGAGGTTAGACTATATAATTACTTAGTATATGTTGTTTATGTACTCATGCTATACTCCTGCACTTGATGTGCATGATCTGAGGTTGATGCTTATGGATATCAGTCTGGTACGCACACTTGATTACTACTGCGAAACTTCACGGTGAGCTGTCTTCCGATCCAGTTCTGCAGCAGTCGAAGTATTCCTTTGCCTTATTTTTATGTCTATTTTGTTTCAGACAACAATGTAGTACTCTTTTGTATATTCTACTAGTAGCTCATACACATGTGACACTAGATCTTGGAAAATTATGTTAGTAGGCACTTGATGGTTTTTGGGTAATTTATCTTATCTCACTTGTTTTAAAGTTTGAATCTCTCATTATATATATAGAGAGAGAAGTGGCTGGGAGCATTTGTCCATGGACCATAGATGCGTGCGCGTTTGCGCACCTGCGAAGGCGCAAGTGCGATCTGGGAAACCGCATAAGCGGCTATGTCCGCAGGCGCACGTCGAAGGTCGTAGGAGCGATCGCGCAGAAGCGGCCCCAGCGCCGCAGATGCGAACTTTGGCCGGCTGGGGGAGGACCGCACCTGCGTGATTTTCTCCGCAGAAGCGGCAATGGCCTCGTAGTGCGAAACCTCGCTGGCAATGGGGTTGTCTTAAATAAGGGACTTAAGCATATTTGCTCACTTATTACACTTCTTGGGGGGGACTTTGGATCTTGTTAGAGAGGGATTTTCATCAGCTAATTGAGGTAAGTAATTCCTATTAAATGTGATTAAATACATAGCTTATGGGTATATTATAACATGTAAATTAGTGAAAATCATGGGTTTAGGTGAAAAAACTAGGGTTTTGCTAAAAATGAGATTTTACCACGAAATTTGTTATGGAATTTAGTAAAGATTATATGTTTGAGTTCGTGAAGTTACGGTTAAAAGTTTTCTTCGAACATTTCCGGAATCCGAGCACATGGGCCCGGGGGCAAATTTTAGGAATCCTACATTTGGTGTTGGGTAATCCCTTTAATAGTTGGAATGTGAACTTTTGAACATGTATTGATCGTTTTATATAACATTTCACTAGTTTCAAGTCGTTTGGCACTGAATTGAAGATTTGAGCACAATCTTGGACCGGAAAGTAGGCTTTGAGGTAAGGTAAGTCTCTTTTCTAACCTTGTAAGAGGAAATTAACCATATAGGTGAATTTAATTAATATATGTTTTTATTTGTGGGGGCTACGTACGCACGAGGTGACGAGAGTCAGTACGTAGCTTCTAATTTTGCTTATGTTCGGGTAGTTTTAGGTTTGCACCATGCTTTGTTGACATCGCTATTTGATTATGCTTACTAACTGCCTCGGATAGAGCTGAGATTAAGGGCTTCAATGACTTTTAAAGTTTCTAGTTGGATTTTCTTGTTTTGGAAAGAATTTAGGGATAACTGGAGAAATCTATGTTCAACCGCATCGCAAGTATATTCCGTGAGTGGGGTAAATTTTCACTAATCTCATGGGAGTGGGTCGTTTGCCTCGGTAATAGATATATACATCTATGGTTCGCGTCGTTCGACCCTCGACAGTGCACTTAGTATATTTATATTTATTTTGGATTGAGTCGTACGTCCTCGGCATAACGCATGCAAAATGATACTGGAAATTCCAATATGTTTGATATTGCTTCATTGGTTTGATAGGTTAAAAGATTAAAGGAGAGAAATTGGTTAGGTAATTGCTATTCGTTGGAAGGATTGGCTATTTAAATTCTTGCTTTTGGGTTCTATTGTCATTTATATATCCCATGTTTAATTAGCAGTTGTATATATTTTTATTATAGGCCCATAGTAAGTGTCAAAGTCGACCCCTCGTCAACACTTCTTCGAGGTTAGACTATATAATTACTTAGTATATGTTGTTTATGTACTCATGCTATACTCCTGCACTTGATGTGCATGATCTGAGGTTGATGCTTATGGATATCAGTCTGGTACGCACACTTGATTACTACTGCGAAACTTCACGGTGAGCTGTCTTCCGATCCAGTTCTGCAGCAGTCGAAGTATTCCTTTGCCTTATTTTTATGTCTATTTTGTTTCAGACAACAATGTAGTACTCTTTTGTATATTCTACTAGTAGCTCATACACATGTGACACTAGATCTTGGAAAATTATGTTAGTAGGCACTTGATGGTTTTTGGGTAATTTATCTTATCTCACTTGTTTTAAAGTTTGAATCTCTCATTATATATATAGAGAGAGAAGTGGCTGGGAGCATTTGTCCATGGACCATAGATGCGTGCGCGTTTGCGCACCTGCGAAGGCGCAAGTGCGATCTGGGAAACCGCATAAGCGGCTATGTCCGCAGGCGCACGTCGAAGGTCGTAGGAGCGATCGCGCAGAAGCGGCCCCAGCGCCGCAGATGCGAACTTTGGCCGGCTGGGGGAGGACCGCACCTGCGTGATTTTCTCCGCAGAAGCGGCAATGGCCTCGTAGTGCGAAACCTCGCTGGCAATGGGGTTGTCTTAAATAAGGGACTTAAGCATATTTGCTCACTTATTACACTTCTTGGGGGGGACTTTGGATCTTGTTAGAGAGGGATTTTCATCAGCTAATTGAGGTAAGTAATTCCTATTAAATGTGATTAAATACATAGCTTATGGGTATATTATAACATGTAAATTAGTGAAAATCATGGGTTTAGGTGAAAAAACTAGGGTTTTGCTAAAAATGAGATTTTACCACGAAATTTGTTATGGAATTTAGTAAAGATTATATGTTTGAGTTCGTGAAGTTACGGTTAAAAGTTTTCTTCGAACATTTCCGGAATCCGAGCACATGGGCCCGGGGGCAAATTTTAGGAATCCTACATTTGGTGTTGGGTAATCCCTTTAATAGTTGGAATGTGAACTTTTGAACATGTATTGATCGTTTTATATAACATTTCACTAGTTTCAAGTCGTTTGGCACTGAATTGAAGATTTGAGCACAATCTTGGACCGGAAAGTAGGCTTTGAGGTAAGGTAAGTCTCTTTTCTAACCTTGTAAGAGGAAATTAACCATATAGGTGAATTTAATTAATATATGTTTTTATTTGTGGGGGCTACGTACGCACGAGGTGACGAGAGTCAGTACGTAGCTTCTAATTTTGCTTATGTTCGGGTAGTTTTAGGTTTGCACCATGCTTTGTTGACATCGCTATTTGATTATGCTTACTAACTGCCTCGGATAGAGCTGAGATTAAGGGCTTCAATGACTTTTAAAGTTTCTAGTTGGATTTTCTTGTTTTGGAAAGAATTTAGGGATAACTGGAGAAATCTATGTTCAACCGCATCGCAAGTATATTCCGTGAGTGGGGTAAATTTTCACTAATCTCATGGGAGTGGGTCGTTTGCCTCGGTAATAGATATATACATCTATGGTTCGCGTCGTTCGACCCTCGACAGTGCACTTAGTATATTTATATTTATTTTGGATTGAGTCGTACGTCCTCGGCATAACGCATGCAAAATGATACTGGAAATTCCAATATGTTTGATATTGCTTCATTGGTTTGATAGGTTAAAAGATTAAAGGAGAGAAATTGGTTAGGTAATTGCTATTCGTTGGAAGGATTGGCTATTTAAATTCTTGCTTTTGGGTTCTATTGTCATTTATATATCCCATGTTTAATTAGCAGTTGTATATATTTTTATTATAGGCCCATAGTAAGTGTCAAAGTCGACCCCTCGTCAACACTTCTTCGAGGTTAGACTATATAATTACTTAGTATATGTTGTTTATGTACTCATGCTATACTCCTGCACTTGATGTGCATGATCTGAGGTTGATGCTTATGGATATCAGTCTGGTACGCACACTTGATTACTACTGCGAAACTTCACGGTGAGCTGTCTTCCGATCCAGTTCTGCAGCAGTCGAAGTATTCCTTTGCCTTATTTTTATGTCTATTTTGTTTCAGACAACAATGTAGTACTCTTTTGTATATTCTACTAGTAGCTCATACACATGTGACACTAGATCTTGGAAAATTATGTTAGTAGGCACTTGATGGTTTTTGGGTAATTTATCTTATCTCACTTGTTTTAAAGTTTGAATCTCTCATTATATATATATAGAGAGAAGTGGCTGGGAGCATTTGTCCATGGACCATAGATGCGTGCGCGTTTGCGCACCTGCGAAGGCGCAAGTGCGATCTGGGAAACCGCATAAGTGGCTATGTCCGCAGGCGCGCGTCGAAGGTCGTAGGAGCAATCGCGCAGAAGCGGCCCCAGCTCCGCAGATGCGAACTTTGGCCGGCTGGGGGAGGACCGCACCTGCGTGATTCTCTCCGCAGAAGCGGCAATGGCCTCGTAGTGTGAAACCTCGCTGGCAATGGGGTTGTCTTAAATACGGGACTTAAGCATATTTGCTCACTTATTACACTTCTTGGGGGGGACTTTGGATCTTGTTAGAGAGGGATTTTCATCAGCTAATTGAGGTAAGTAATTCCTATTAAATGTGATTAAATACATAGCTTATGGGTATATTATAACATGTAAATTAGTGAAAATCATGGGTTTAGGTGAAAAAACTAGGGTTTTGCTAAAAATGAGATTTTACCACGAAATTTGTTATGGAATTTAGTAAAGATTATATGTTTGAGTTCGTGAAGTTACGGTTAAAAGTTTTCTTCGAACATTTCCGGAATCCGAGCACATGGGCCCGGGGGCAAATTTTAGGAATCCTACATTTGGTGTTGGGTAATCCCTTTAATAGTTGGAATGTGAACTTTTGAACATGTATTGATCGTTTTATATAACATTTCACTAGTTTCAAGTCGTTTGGCACTGAATTGAAGATTTGAGCACAATCTTGGACCGGAAAGTAGGCTTTGAGGTAAGGTAAGTCTCTTTTCTAACCTTGTAAGAGGAAATTAACCATATAGGTGAATTTAATTAATATATGTTTTTATTTGTGGGGGCTACGTACGCACGAGGTGACGAGAGTCAGTACGTAGCTTCTAATTTTGCATATGTTCGGGTAGTTTTAGGTTTGCACCATGCTTTGTTGACATCGCTATTTGATTATGCTTACTAACTGCCTCGGATAGAGCTGAGATTAAGGGCTTCAATGACTTTTAAAGTTTCTAGTTGGATTTTCTTGTTTTGGAAAGAATTTAGGGATAACTGGAGAAATCTATGTTCAACCGCATCGCAAGTATATTCCGTGAGTGGGGTAAATTTTCACTAATCTCATGGGAGTGGGTCGTTTGCCTCGGTAATAGATACATCTATGGTTCGCGTCGTTCGACCCTCGGTAGTGCACTTAGTATATTTATATGTATTTTGGATTGAGCCGTACGTCCTCGGCATAACGCATGCAAAATGATACTGGAAATTCCAATATGTTTGATATTGCTTCATTGGTTTGATAGGTTAAAAGATTAAAGGAGAGAAATTGGTTAGGTAATTGCTATTCGTTGGAAGGATTGGCTATTTAAATTCTTGCTTTTGGGTTCTATTGTCATTTATATATCCCATGTTTAATTAGCAGTTGTATATATTTTTATTATAGGCCCATAGTAACTGTCAAAGTCGACCCCTCGTCAACACTTCTTCGAGGTTAGACTATATAATTACTTAGTATATGTTGTTTATGTACTCACGCTATACTCCTGCACTTGATGTGCATGATCTGAGGTTGATGCTTCTGGATATCAGTCCGGCACGCACACTTGATTACTACTGCGAAACTTCACGGTGAGCTGTCTTCCGATCCAGTTCTGCAGCAGTCGAAGTATTCCTTTGCCTTATATTTATGTCTATTTTGTTTCAGACAACAATGTAGTACTCTTTTGTATATTCTACTAGTAGCTCATATACATGTGACACTAGATCTTGGAAAATTATGTTAGTAGGCACTTGATGGTTTTTGGGTAATTTATCTTATCTCACTTGTTTTAAAGTTTGAATCTCTCATTATATATATATAGAGAGAAGTGGCTGGGAGCATTTGTCCATGGACCATAGATGCGTGCGCGTTTGCGCACCTGCGAAGGCGCAAGTGCGATCTGGGAAACCGCATAAGTGGCTATGTCCGCAGGCGCGCGTCGAAGGTCGTAGGAGCAATCGCGCAGAAGCGGCCCCAGCTCCGCAGATGCGAACTTTGGCCGGCTGGGGGAGGACCGCACCTGCGTGATTCTCTCCGCAGAAGCGGCAATGGCCTCGTAGTGTGAAAACTCGCTGGCAATGGGGTTGTCTTAAATACGGGACTTAAGCATATTTGCTCACTTATTACACTTCTTGGGGGGGACTTTGGATCTTGTTAGAGAGGGATTTTCATCAGCTAATTGAGGTAAGTAATTCCTATTAAATGTGATTAAATACATAGCTTATGGGTATATTATAACATGTAAATTAGTGAAAATCATGGGTTTAGGTGAAAAAACTAGGGTTTTGCTAAAAATGAGATTTTACCACAAAATGTGTTATGGAATTTAGTAAAGATTATATGTTTGAGTTCGTGAAGTTACGGTTAAAAGTTTTCTTCGAACATTTCCGGAATCAGAGCACATGGGCCCGGGGGCAAATTTTAGGAATCCTACATTTGGTGTTGGGTAATCCCTTTAATAGTTGGAATGTGAACTTTTGAACATGTATTGATCGTTTTATATAACATTTCACTAGTTTCAAGTCGTTTGGCACTGAATTGAAGATTTGAGCACAATCTTGGACCGGAAAGTAGGCTTTGAGGTAAGGTAAGTCTCTTTTCTAACCTTGTAAGAGAAAATTAACCCTATAGGTAAATTTAATTAATATATGTTTTTATTTGTGGGGGCTACGTACGCACGAGGTGACGAGAGTCAGTACGTAGCTTCTAATTTTGCTTATGTTCGGGTAGTTTTAGGTTTGCACCATGCTTTATTGACATAGCTATTTGATTATGCTTACTAACTGCCTTGGATAGAGCTGAGATTGAGGGCTTCAATGACTTTTAAAGTTTCTAGTTGGATTTTCTTGTTTTGGAAAGAATTTAGGGATAACTGGAGCAATCTATGTTCAACCGCATCACAAGTATATTCCGCGAGTGGGGTAAATTTTCACTACTCTCATGGGAGTGGGTCGTTTGCCTCGGCAAACTAAGAGATACATCTATGGTTCGCATCGTTCGACCCTCGGTAGTGCACTCAGTATATTTATATGTATTTTGGATTGAGCCGTACGTCCTCGGCATAACTCATGCAAAATGATACTGGAAATTCCAATATGTTTGATATTGCTTCATTGGTTTGATAGGTTAAAAGATTAAAGGAGAGAAATTGGTTTGGTAATTGCTATTCGTTGGAAGGATTGGCTATTTAAATTCTCGCTTTTGGGTTCTATTGTCATTTATATATCCCATGTTTAATTAGCAGTTGTATATATTTTTATTATTGGCCCATAGTAAGTGTCAAAGTCGACCCCTCGTCAATACTTCTTCGAGGTTAAACTATATATTTACTTAGTATATGTTGTTTATGTACTCACGCTATACTCCTGCACTTGATGTGCATGATATGAGGTTGATGCTTCTGGATATCAGTCCGACGCGCACACTTGATTAGTACTGCGAAACTTCACGGTGAGCTGTCTTCCGATCCCGTTCTGCAGCAGTCGAAGTATTCCTTTGCCTTATTTTTATGTCTATTTTGTTTCAGACAACAA
>AWOL01S0012876.1:0-15307 GCA_000715115.1 Nicotiana otophora | reverse complement strand
CCATACGGAGCTGTTGGAATCATCAAAATTCTATTCTGAGGTCATTTGCACATAATTTGATATCCGGTCACTATTTAAACTTAAACTTTTAATTTTTTATCAAAATTCCATATCTCTGGCTAGGGACCTCGAAATTTGATTCCGGGCATACATCTATGTCCCAAATCACGATACAGACCTACCAAAATTGTCAAAATACTGATCGGAGTCTGTTTGCTCAAAATGTTGACCAAAGTCAACTTAGTTGAGTTTTAAAGCTCTAATTCACATTTTAATCCATTTTTCACCTGAAAACTTTTCCGAAATTTTTTTACGGACTGCACACTCAAGTCGAGTAATGGTNGAATCGGATTTCGACCCCGATATCAAAAAGTCAACCCCTCGGTTAAACTTCCCAAAAATTCAACTTTCGGCATTTCAAGCCTAATTCTACTACGGACTTCCAAATAAAATTCCGATCACGCTCTTAAGTCCAAAATCACCATACGGAGCTGTTGGAATCATCAAAATTCTATTCTGAGGTCATTTGCACATAATTTGATATCCGGTCACTATTTAAACTTAAACTTTTAATTTTTTATCAAAATTCCATATCTCTGGCTAGGGACCTCGAAATTTGATTCCGGGCATACATCTATGTCCCAAATCACGATACAGACCTACCAAAATTGTCAAAATACTGATCGGAGTCTGTTTGCTCAAAATGTTGACCAAAGTCAACTTAGTTGAGTTTTAAAGCTCTAATTCACATTTTAATCCATTTTTCACCTGAAAACTTTTCCGAAATTTTTTTACGGACTGCACACTCAAGTCGAGTAATGGTAAATAGTACTTAGATCACATAATTAATCATTAAATTTAAAGATGATTTTTTGGGTCATCACAGGGCATATAGACTATATGATCCGTATCTTGGCCTGGCAAAGCACCGGACGACCGCCGATTCAAAGGTTTTTACTTGCAGCCATGGTATGGTCGCCTCTCTTTCCACGATCTGTCTTTGCAGATCTGAGCCTCTTAGTTAAGTACTTTTGGGCTAGCCACTAGAATTAATTTTGGGCTATAAAATGGATATTATAATTTTGGGCTACCGGGTGTTAAAAGTTTGGCCCGGGTGGCTATAAATGAATTTTGCTCAATATTAAATCTTGGATTCGATTATGACGAGAGTAGAGGAATGTGATATACAAGAAACATTTAGGGGACAGTAAGTAATCTTGTGAAGTTACGCTCGTAGACCGGTAAATGCACTAAGTCGGTCCCCGACGTCACACTCCGCTATTTTTATACTCATCTCGTCAATTCATTGGCTCAGATATCAGTTATTGGGCTAAAATGGTCCAAATATACTCTTAACATGGTATGATATTATCCATTTTGAGTCAGTCTCATACGTTTTTCCCCAAGTGGCCTCATATCATAAAGAGTATCAAATACCTTATTAGTAGATTATTTTTCTTTTCTACTTTCCATGTGAGACTTTGTTCACACACACCCAACAATCTTCCTCTTGAACTAAGTTCCACATGGAAAGTAAAAAAAGAAAAATAATCTACGTATAAGTGTTAGATACTTTTAATAGTCTAAAGCCTTTAGAAAGGGGCATTTGCATCTATACCTAATTTTGGATAACAATTGAAGTTATACTCACTTTGCCCTAAAATTTACAAGTCTACCCGCTTTATGATCAACTTCAGACTTATCAGGCCTAAAGTTAGAAGAAAAACTAGTTTGAAGTGCAAATTGCGCTTAAGATGCACTAAATGCCAAATAGGTCTAAAATGCAACAAAATATTTTCACACACTTAAGACCAAATAGGTCTGAAGTGAAAATAATGTACTTAAAATACACTTAAAGCCAAATAGGTCTGAAGTACAACCAATATTTTCATGTACTTAAGGCCAAATAGGTCTGAAGTGCAAATTGCCCAGAAACAGAAACTTGTTCTTCGGATTTCAACAATCTAATACATGATTTAACACCTAAATTTAGTCCAAATGAGCTCAAATTTGAAACATAACCTCCAAAATCATCAAGATCAAACCACAATCATTAATTTGTTGACAATACAATTAACAAAACCACAATTAAGAAGAAGAAGAAGAACCCTAAGGAGTAGAAAAAAATAAAGCGTCACGGAAGCTCACTACTGAAAACACCATAAACCACCTTAAAATATGCTCACAAACACCATATAAATTCACCGTAATCTTTGAGGAGGAGAAGAAAAAGAAGAAGTAGAAGGAGAAGGAGAAGGAGGAGGAGGAAGAGGAGGAGGAGAAGCAGGATGAGGAAAAAGCATGAAGGCGTCTGTACCACCCTGTAAAAATTTTACTTTTAGAAAATCATGCTAGTTTAGCCCAAAGCAGACTATATCACACCATGTTAAGAGTATCTTTGAAAAATTTTAGCGCAATACTGGTATTAAAGTTAATGATTTGGCAGGACGAGTATCAGAGTAGCACAATGAAAGCGTGGTGGGCCTATAATCCACAGATCCCAGGATCCAAACCTGCTCTGATATCAGCTGTTGGGAAAAAATAACCCAAAGATACTCTTAGCACGGTATCAAGGACGGCCTGTCCATAAAGCGGGTAAAGCAATTGCTTTAGGCCCCACATTTATGGGGGGGCCATTTTTTGATTATACCTAAATTATATATATATAAAACTATAAAGTAAAACGGAAAGTTTGAACACAAATTTGAGATAGTGGACCACAACTTTCTCAAGTAAAACTTTGTCGAGCAAAGTGAAGACAACGTATGCACTAATAGTACTATGCCGCTATATTATATTTTTATGCTTTGTTCTTACTCCATTCTTCAATAGCCAATATTATTGTGGAGCTTCTGAAGTGAAGACAACGTGACTTTATCCAGCAAAGTAAAGAAAACGTGTGCACTAATAGCACTATGCCACTATATTATATTTTTATACTTTGTTCTTCAATTAATCAATTCATGACTCCTTTCTTCAATAGCCAAAGATAAAAGCATTATTGTGGAGCTTCAGACTTCAGAGTTCAGTGTATTGATTCAAGAAATAGCAGAGTATTTTTTGTTTGTTCTATTTTCATAATTCAAGTCTTACGACAAGCATACTCGAGCAGAAAATTTAATTTGATATCAAGCTATCCGTTCTTGAACCAGGTTCTATCATTCTATCTTTTTATTATTTTCTCATCTAAAATTTAATATTTTGCTATTTATTCTATCTTTTTATTATTTTCTCATCTAAAATTTAATATTTTTCTATTTAGTGCATTTTTAGATTATTTATTAGAAGATAAGTATGTCAAATAGACAGTGTGAATCTGGTTATGAAAAACTCAAGAAAAGAAGAAGAATTCAAAATCCAATACAATCTCAAAAAGGTGCTCTTGATAAATTTTTATTGAGTAATAAAAATTTTGAATTAGAAAAATTGGGAGAGTGTTCTCTAGATGAGCAAGTTAGTAATTCGGTTCTGTTAGATAATTCTAAAATTAATAATATTCAAGTACAAAAAGAACAAGTAAGTGACAAGTCAAAAATAGATCCTCAAAAAAATACATTGATGCTTATGAATGAAATAGATAATTCAACTCTTATAAATATATATGATCCTAGTCAATGGACTAATTTAGATACAAAGTTGAGAGATCTATTAGTAGAAAAGGGACCGATTAGAATAATTGATACAAATTTTCCGAATGATAAATTTTCAAGACATTTTTCTACTATACATTATATTCAAAAATTGGCGAATGGTGAAAGACATGATAGAAGATGGTTAGTTTATTCTAAAGACTTAGATAAAGTATTTTATTTTTGTTGTAAGTTGTTTAGTTCGAGTTCCGGAACTTGTAGTAGTAAACTAGCTAGTGAAGATAGTAATGATCGGAGAAATATTAGTACTAAGCTCAAAACTCATGAAACAATAAATTAACATATTATTAACATGGTTGCATGGATTGATTTAGAAATAAGACTGCAAAAAGATAAAACAATCGATAAAGATATTCAAGAACAAATCAATAGAGATAGAGAGCATTGGAAAAATGTATTGTCAAGAATTATTGTCGTGATCAAAACTCTTGAAAAAAATAGTTTAGCATTTAGAGGAAAAAATGAAAAGATATATCAAGAGAATAATGTAATTTTTTTAAGTTTAATTGAAATGATTGCAGAATTTGACCCCGTCATACAAGAACATATTCGACGAATTAAGCATGATAAAATTTATAGTCATTACCTGGGGCATAGAATACAAAATGAATTGATAAACTTATTGACAAGTGAAATTAAGAATAAAATTATAGAAGAAAAATATTTTCCGATCATACTTGATTGCACTCCAGATATAAGTCATCAAGAACAAATGTCTTTTATACTGCGGAGTGTGGATATTTTAGCAACTCTAATAAAAATTAATGAATATTTTTTAGAATTTTTAAAAGTAGATAATACAAGCGGAAAAGGTCTTTTTGAAGTTATTATAGATGAAATAAAAAATATTGGACTTGATATTGATAATTTAAGAGGGCAAGGATATGATAATGGATCCAATATAAAGGGAAAACATCAAGGAGTGCAAAAAAGACTTCTTGATATAAATCGTAGATCATTTTATACACCATGTGGTTGTCATAATCTAAATTTGTTACTTTGTGATATGACTAATTCTTGTACAAAAGCTATATTATTTTTTGGAGTGGTACAACGTATATATTCACTATTTTCATCTTCTACTAAGCGATGGAAAGTATTAAAGGATAATGTACCTAGTCTAACTCTTAAATCATTGTCACAAACTCGTTGGGAAAGTCGTATTGAAAGTATTAAAGCAATAAAATTTCAAACTCTACAAATAAGAGATGCTTTATTGAAATTAGTAAAAATTAGTGATGATCCAAAAACTAAAAGTGAAGCTAATTGCTTAGTAACATATGAACTCGAAAATTTTGAATTTTTATTGAGTATGACTATTTGGTATGATATATTATTTGTTGTTAATTCAGTTAGCAAAAGTATGCAGTTAAAAGACATGAATATTGATGTTGACATAGATCAATTAAAAGGTTTGATTTTTTTTTTTTAACAAATATAGAGAAGAAGGATTGCAACTGCTATGATTTCTGCCAAGAAAATTGCATTTGAAATGAATACCGAACCCGAATTTCGTATGAAACGTGTAATATCTAGGAAGAAAAAATTTGATGAGAATGTTGATAATCAAATCTCAAAGTCTCTTGAAGAGTCCTTTAGAGTTGATTACTTTTTATGCATAGTAGACAAGGCTATTTTTTCACTTCAAAATAGATTTGAACAATTTGAAGAATATGAAAATATTTTTGGTTTTCTATTTAGTGATAAAAAACTAAGATCACTAAATGATGAAAATTTAAAAACACATTGCTTTAATCTTAAATTTTTCTTAAAGCATAATAATCAATCCGATATTGATGGTTTAGATTTATTTTTTGAGTTGAAAGTATTAAGGGAAATAGTACAAGTAAAAGATAATAGTTTAATCGATATACTCAATCAAATAAAGAGACTTGATTTTTTTTCCAAATGCCTATATTACTTATAGAATAATGTTAACAATTTCAGTTACCGTTGCTTCAGCGGAAAGAAGCTTTTCAAAATTAAAATTAATAAAATCTTACCTAAGATCAACAATGTCTCAGGAGAGATTAAATGGGTTAGCTATATTGTCAATTGAGAAAGACTTATTAGGAGAAATTGATTATAAAAAAATTATTAGTAACTTTGCATCTAAAAAAGCTAAAAAAAATGACTTCAAATAATTAAAAAAAATTAAAATATTAAGGCCCCTTATTAAAGTTTGGCTTTAGGTCCCAAAATACGTCGGGCCGCCCCTGCACGGTGTGATATTATTTGCATTGACCCAAGTGAGCATGATTTTTTTCTAAAAAAGGCTTCACACCCTTAAGTATATTCAGCTTCTTATAAGTAGCTTCTTCTTTTTTTTACTTTTCCTATAAAACTTTGTTTACACACACTCAACGGTGTTATGCCAATTAAACATTGTGGTTAGGAAATAATCTATTAACTTCCTCATGCTTTTAGAAGCCATAGATTGATACTCCTGCTGGCATTGAGAATGCAAGAAAACCAAGAGAGGAAGATAATGAAAAGTATATATAATATACCGACTCTGCACAGTGCCTCCTAACATTACAAGCTTCACTAGTATCTTACATGATACATGTGTCTCATTACTATGGATCTAAATGTAACAAATCCTGGAGATCAAGAGTCAAGTTTGACATGACATTTCCAAGACTGGATGCACATACCTTCAGTCTTTTCCATTTCTACCAAATTTTAAATTGACAACTTGACAAGGAGAAGAGTATCTAACATTAGTTCCAATGGTATGTTAGCCCCGCTAACATGGAGTATGAAATTCCGACCTTATACGTTGAGGGGTTTTTTCTTGTTTGATTTACGGTTCAATTATGTGGAGATTATAAAGCATTGCTTACACAAAATTGTTATGTTAAATAATAATAATAATAATACGAGGACAGTATATGTAATGATTGCCTAATTTAAGTATAGTTTTGTCTTTAGATGCTCTAATTCACGTCTTGTTACACAATATTTTTATCCTACATTGTGTCTCGTACAAACAAGACACACAAGGCATATTTTGTATTGGAGCATGGGGAACATGAAACCTATAATTATGTTATATTTCTTAAAAATCTTTCAGATTTACATGTGTGTGCCCAAGTTCAAAGAGTCCTATTGTGCAATGATTATTGTGTGTACCTTTTATAAATAAAGTTAAAGATATCTCAGTTTGTAGTTATGTCTAGTGTACCTCTTATGTTTTAATTAAGTTTTTTTTCTTTCTTTTTTATTTGGTTTCATTCAAAATTCTCAAATCTAACACATTGAAACCCTTGATTTTCTTTTTGTCATCCCAAAATTTATATAATTAAAACTGATAGGAATAGGTGATGTAGCATGGTTCAATAAATCTAGTATTTCTGATATGGAATATAGGTATATATGTTAAACATTACTAAAATTGCAAGAAATTTCTTTATTTACCTTATTTTTAACCAATAGCCCAAAATTAAGTCTTTAAATACAAAGTCAACTTTTCCTACCCATGATTGTGTTTTTATTGGATATCTTAATATGTATTTATGTGCTCTTTCAAATTTTCCCTTCCCCTATAATCCATTACTAAATTTTGTTGATTATCATAACTCTCAAATATTATTTATTGTGTAAATTTATGGCACCATTTTGTATTTTCCCACATGTCAAATTTTGCTTCAGTGGGATTTAGCATGAAGTGGTATCGTGGATAGCGATATGGTTGAGGTCGATTAGTAGATAACGGGGCTCGTAGCCGAGTAGTCAATAACGGTCGAGGTCGAGTATCAAAGGCAGTGCTAACGGCTAGTTTTTGTAATAGAATATTCAAGAGAATATTCTATTGAATATTCTTGATGTCTGTGCTTTTAGGGTTGATTGGAGAATGTCCCATATAAATAGAAAAAGAGATAGGGGGAGAGATATGTAAGATTCTCTGATAAGAACATTCTTTAAAAAAACAGACTTTCTCTCTAGATAAAAGACAATCACTACCTTTCTAAAGAGATTCGATTGTCTACTATTCCACACTTTTTCCATTAGATCCGAGGAGGGTCCCAACATTCTAGTATTTGTCTATCATTCATCATTGTTAGAAAGAAGAATCATCCACCTCATTCAATATTGGGTGAATCATTCTCATTACTTACTTTAATGTTATTTATCGTTATTTATTGCTTGATATTCCCCCATCATTAATGATCTTGAAACATTAAATGTACATCACATTTAATCTTCTCTCAACACTGCTCTTGCGTTATTTGTGTTAATCGATTATAGATCTGAAGTTATTATCATTAACTAGGTTTAGCCGCTCGTCATACAAAATTAATGAGCTTAATCAAAAGTCTACATTTTTTGGTCAAACAATTTGGCGCCGTCTGTGGGGATTATCTAGTTAAGTTTTTAGTTTCTTCTAGATCTATAACTGGCACAGTTCACAAAAAAAAGAGCTCCTACTTCCTTGTACACACGAATCTGACATGGCAGGTAATGGAGAAGAAAGAATGAAGGCAGTGGTTGATCTCACTACCAACCTCTTAAACACCATCAATGAGGTTTCTGAAACAGAAGGCGAAGACATAACGTCTAACACCTCTCCCCAGCAAAGTGGGCCACCCCTCCCTCACGGCAGTATCACAACATCCCGTGGTAAAGGAGCTTCCACGTCCACAGCAGAAGAGGTGCCACCAGCGGTGAAGAAGCTACTCGAGGCTTGGCTGACAAATACGCTGACCGACATCCTCGACAAGCCCACTCAGGAGGCAGTTAGAGAAAATGCAAGGACTTGCATTGCACCAGCAACGGCCAAGCCGCACGTCCCTCCCCCTCCAGTAATAGGTATCACTCACAATATTAATAATGCAGGTAACGACACCCTCACGGCCATTCTGACTTAAATGGAAGAAATGAAAAATGAAAACAAAATGCTTCGGGATCAAATGAGAGAACACCAAGAAAGAGTCGACAAAATACCGGGTGCCCCAAAACTCTTGCCAAAAAGAGATGCTGGACGGTTCATTGAGCAACCCTACAGTGATGAAGTCGCCCCACATGCCATACCAAAGACCTTGAAGATGCCGCCTTATCTGAAAATTTATGATGGTACGACTGACCCCGAAGATCATGTAACTCACTATGTCACCGCAGTAAAGGGTAATGATCTCGCCAAAGAACAAGTCTCCTCCATCTTATTGAAAAAGTTCGGCGAGACCCTTACCGAAGGAGCATTAACTTGGTATTCACAGCTGCCCGTGCGCTCCATTAAAACATTCGAAGAGATGGCCGACAAGTTCGTAACGACCCATGCTGGGGCTAAAAAGGAGGAGGCAAGAATAAACGATATATTTGCCATCAAACAATCATCCGAAGAAGGATTGAGGGACTTCCTCACTCGATTCAACAGAGTAAGGATGGCCTTACCGAATGTATCGGAAGGAACAGTTGTAGCAGCTTTCCAGAACGGGCTGAACAGGAATGGCTAAAGGGCGACAAGAAAACTATTAAGTCGGCTTATGAAATATCCTCCAGCCACTTGGGATGAAATACATAGCGCCTACTGCGTCGAGGTCTGTGCCGATGAAGATGACTTGAATGGGCCAACCCATCGATTGACCTTGGTGCAAACCGAAACAAGGAAGGATCGAAGAAATGATGCCAGGAGAGATCTTGCAGCTCCACGATCCAAACGAGAAAGGCATCATCCATATGTCATAAGTGCCATCATGCCCCCCTCCTGCCACGAAGAAGGCCCATCTAGGCCAAGGACAGGGACTCACCGAAACGAGAGAGGTATGCCCCATTTACTATCCGCTCACAATTTTTGTATGTCACCCTCAGAAATAGTCTACGCATTGGAGAAGCTCGGACCAAAAGTAAAATGGCCACAAAAGATGAGGTTAGATCCAAGCACTAGAAAATCAAACGCCCTCTCGAGTTCCACCAAGAGCGAGGTCACAAAACTGAGGACTGCATTGCCCTAAGAAAGGAGGTCCTGAACATGTTTCATCAAGGAAACCTCAAATAATTGTTGAGAGACCGAGGGAGGACCAACTTTGCCCGAGGACGTGAACAACACCAGGGACCGCCGAAACTACCCTCACCGACTCGCACCATTCAAATGATCATCGGGGGTGTCAACGACATTTCGATCAACAGCGTAATTTTGCCACAACCCACAAGCTCAAACTATCAATCACTCATGAATGGTACGACCAACTTGAAGAAAGTATCATCTTCGATAAGTCAGATACCCACTGTTTGGTTTTCCCTCACTATGATGCCCTTGTTATCACTTTACGAATATTAGATACAGATGTAAGACGCATTATGGTGGACGATGGGAGCGGCACATGCATTGTTCATCCTCGAGTACTTGCATAAATGAAACTCGAGGGTAATATAGTGCAGCGCTGCATATCACGCTAACAAGTTTTAACAATGCAGTTGAACGAACATCCGGGGAAATCACACTCCCCTTCCTGGCCGGTGGAGTCACTCTGGAAATCACATTCCACATCATAGACCAGGATACGGCATACAACGCCGTAATATGTCGACCTTGGATACACGCCATGAGAGCTATCCCCTCCAGCTTGAACCAAATTATCAAATTTCCAACCTTATGAGGAGTATTCAGCATTCGAGGAGAACAACGCACATCTCGAGAATGCTATCGCATCGCCCTGGATTGTACATATACCCAACAAATGAAGGGCAAAGCAGAGGATGCATAGCAATTAATAGGGTCAAGGTCGAGCTGTGATGAAAAAGCGGACGGACGCAACGAAAATTGATTGAAATAATAATTGGTTATGACTGCTGAATTGGTTTTAAGTGTTAAAATGAGTTACCTGATTTATTTCTATTATTATTGTTGTTATTACTATTATTGCGTACAGGTTAATGTAAGTGACCTGTCTTAGCCTCGTCACTACTTCGTCGAGGTTAGGCATGGCACTTACCAGTACATGGGGTCGGTTGTACTGATACTACACTCTACACTTCTTGTGCAGATTTCGGAGTTGGTCACAGCGACGTACTATAGACTTGCTCGGATTTCAGCTACCCAGAGGAGACTTGAGGTATAACTGCACAGCATTCGCAGTTCTGAAGTCCCCATCTACTTTATTTTAGCTGTGTGTTTTCTTTCAGACAACTTTATTTTTATTCACACCCTTATTTGTATTATTCTCGAAGCTCGTGCACTTATGACTCCAGTTCTGGGATGGTATTTAGATATCGCAATTATTATGGAATATTTACTTTAGTTCAGAATTTATTTCCGCAGTTGTTTTCTTGTTATTAATTAATTTAAAATTTTGTTAAAAATTGACTAATTATATTCTAACGTTGGCTTGCCTAGCAAGTGAAATGTTAGGCGCCATCACTATCCCAAATGTGGGAATTTTGGATCGTGACAGTTGTAAGCATGTAATTTTTGACCCGCGTAACTTTTAAAAGGAATATTTCAAAAAAAATTGTTTATTTTTATTTTTAATAGGATTTCAGTCAACTTTTAGTTTTAATTTTTAAACATATGTTTGAAAATACAAAAATAGTTTCATGTCATAATATAGATATTTTAATTAATTAGGATTGATTTTATATTTTTATGGTATGATATTTTAGGAAAAAAAATTAATATTTTAGCTTTGTAGAGTTAAAGGGCCACCTTTAAAGGCAAATTTGGCCCAAACTTGAGCCCAATTTCTGACAGCCCACTCCTCCCTTCAGCCCATTTACCCATTCCCTAACCCACAACCCTTTTATAGTAAAAATAAAACCTAAATCCCGGACTCTGAAAAAAAAAACCTAAGGACCCTAGGGAGCACAGACACTGCACAAAAAAGGGACGAACATTAGAGAGCCTTAGTTAGAAACGTTGCGCATCAGCTAAAGGAAGCAGATCCCTTTCTTCTCCAACACTTTAAATACTATTTTCATCATCAAAAAACTCCATATTTAGCCATGGAAGTAACCTGAAAACACAGCCATGAATACCAGCTCTTTAAACCACCCAAAATAGCCCCTGTTCTACACCAAAACTCCAGCAAATAACCTCTAAACTCCACCTAAAACATCCTCTAAAACACCATTTTTCAATCGACTTTGAGGTCGCCGGCGAAGTCGCGTTCGAGGTCTGTTCGAGTTTCCAACGTCGCCAAGATTCTTTGGTTGAAGGCGAGGTTCCGCTCGAGAACTCCATATGATGGTCCTATAGGCAGCAACTTGTTTCATTTTTTTTATGAAAAAACATCTTAAGGTTCTATTCTCTCACCTTTGTTCTGCTGGTTATTTTAATGAAAATGCCTGAAACTTTACTTTTATTTGTGTTAATAACTTGGGTATGAGATTGAATTGATTTCTTATACTATTTGTTGGGTTTCATTTGGTTGTTAATTTTCCTTGGTGATTAGTTACTTGATTAGCAGAGTAATAGAATGTGTTCTGTAGTATAGCATCCTGGCTCTGTTTATTTGTTAAAAGTTGCAATTGAAGACTAAGTAGACCATTTGGTTTAACTGAATGCAAAGAGCCATGGACATTAGCTAACTATTTGGCATTTGATATTAGACTGTGGGTTTGGGCTCGATTTTAAGAGATGCAGATTTTATTTTATCTTTTAAAATTGGCTATCAACTCCATAGCAATAAATTCATAACTTAGGACATCTCTTATAAATTAATAGATATCCATAATTCTATAAACTCTTACCCTTACAATAATCTCAAATTAGCTTTAGGAAAATAATTCATGAACAATAGTAGCTTGCTTTAGACGCGATTAATAATAAATAATCGTGACTATGGGCACGGTTCCCGTGACATAATCATGATGCATAATTCCAAACTCAAGTGCGTGTTTCACGCGACTTGACCACAACAATAATAAAAATAAGCACGTCGTAAATTGCGGGTGCATTTCATGTGGCGCGGTTTGCAACGTGTGCCAAAATGACAAGTGTACGACATAGTGACTTGTTCCAGAAATAATTCCATAAATAATTAAAAGCGGTTAAAAAGTAAAAATGCACAATAGGCTTTAAATATATAATAAATCAGACAATTAGGCCAAGTATTGATTGTTAAGCGACCGTGCTAAAACCACGGAACTCGGGAGTGCTTCACACCTTCTCCCGGGTTAACAGAATTCCTTACCTGGTCTTCTGTGTTCGCGGACCATAAAATAGAGTCAATTTCCTCGATTTGGGATTTAAAATACATCGGTGACTTGGGACACCATAAATTATTCCAAGTGACGACTCTGAAATAAATAAATAATTCCATTTCGATTAATGTCACTTAAATTATAAAAACTCCCCTATCCCTATCGCCCCATCGGGAAAAAGGAGGTGTGACAGCTCTGGCGACTCTGCTGGGGAACGGACCCAGAATCTCTGGTTCAGGGTTCAGAATTCGAGCTAAGATGACTGTTATACTTGGCTTTTACTTATTATCTGATTTCTACGTGTTTGAGCCTAATGTGCTAAATGCCTCTTTTTACCGCTTTGATATTGTTTGGACTGTATATAAATTGTCACGAAACCCTTCTTCTCTCCGAGTCTTCTAAATCTTCTGGGAAGTGCACGCTGGCATGACTTCTTTTCTGTTAATGTCATTTCCTAATTTAGAACGAGGATCGGATCAGTTACAAAGTCGGATGGCCTTTTGGTTACCGGTACGTTGCCCCCCCTCGGCTCGAGTTGTCCGCTCGGGTAAGACAGGTCTAGAACAATACACCCAGGATTTAAACTTTGAATAACAGCCTCATGCCGGATTCCTAGTAGGTACGTTTGCTTGCATCGCGTGCATTTGGCTTAGGGGACTCAACACAGGGGTTGGGTCCGTCTAGGACACGTGTACCCAAAATTAAAGGACCATCCTGATGCATTCTTTACGTGCTACTTGTGCATTAATTTGCTTGGCTTGTATGTTGACCGGCTTCGTGAGTAAGAAAAAAAATCCAAAAAAAAAGAAGAAGAGAAAAACCAAGAGTCAGGTAAGACAGAAAAATACCTGGTTTTGATAATTCCGGTATTCAAAAATCCCGTTACTCTGTCGAAATTTCAAAAACAAAGAGAGAATTATTTCAAAACAAATCATATTTTTCTGTGCATCAAAATGATAGAACTACGCGGGTCTGATTCTCACCGGATGTGGGATACGTAAGCAAACCTCATCGGTTCCGGCCCACAATTTTTAAAAGAATCCAAAAATATTTTCTTTACCTCCTCTTTAGGAAGTCTTTCTTTTAGACCACAATTTTTAAAAAATCTAAAAATATTTTCCTTTATTTCCTTGTTTAGAAAGTCTTTCTTTGAGACCCCATTTTTAAAAATCCAAAAATATTTCCTTTAATTCCTTCTTTTAGGAGTCTTTTTTTTTTAGAAAATCCCAAACAAATAAAAGATTAAAAAATAATTTTAGACCAAAAAAAAAAATTATTTGTAGGAGTCTTTCATTAGAAAAAGAAAACAAATGAAATTAAAATCTAAAAAATATTTTCTACCTTTCTTTTAGAAAGTCTTTCTCCCAAAAAATTCAAAAAAAAAAAAAAAAATATCAAAAGCCAAAAAATATTTTTATTTCTTATATAGAAGTCCTATCAGAAAAAAATTAGAAAACATAATCAAATTCCAAAAATATTTCCTTTTTTTTATATATAAGTCTTTCTTTCGGAAATTAAAAAGAAAAAAAATCAAAATCCAAAAAGAGTTAGTTTATTTACCTTATTTCTGATCCTCCCGAACTACGCACGATCTGATTCATGTTCCCACATGATACGTAGGCAACCCACATCAGGTTCGATCGACCAAAAAAATAAATAAATGAAAAAATAAAATAAAAATGATGATGATAATAAGGACCGACTGAGTCTATTCTAACGTGTCTCTTGTTTTGAATCATAGAAAAATTTTGAGGTGGTCGGTTTGTGGTAAGTTGGCAACACAATATCCAAGGAAAAAATGCCATTGACAATTGGCATCAAAGCTGTTGCAAGTGCTCAAGAGACTCAGGGTCAGAGGGTTCTACATGAGTCTACTGTGGTTGAGGAAAATAGAGTACTGAAGCAACAAATGACCGAAATGTGTCAAGCATGGGCCAATGGCCAAGGACCGCCTTTTTCTATTCATGGTTTCCCAGAGTTCACATCCATTTCGACTACTATCATTCCGGTCTCATTGCCCGATCAATCCTATCCACTTGGGTTCAGTCTTTTTCCTAACTGTATGACTATAACAAAAACTTCTGTTGCGCACTCCCAAAGTGTGCCATTGACAACCAATCAGACAACCACTACTGTTATACCCGTCTTCACCATCCCACAACCGACGGTGGTGCAAAAGAAAACTCACGAGTCACAATTTGCTACCCAACAAGAACAATACCATTCTCCTGAGTACCACTCGTACCTATTCGATCTTCCTGCAAAGATTGAGAATCCTGCCCGTAAGATGGCACAGGAAGAAATGACCCAAAGAATGAAAAGCTTAAAACAGCAGTTGAAAAATATGCAAGGGTTGGCAGGTAAGAAGAGTGTTGCCTTCAAGGATCTATGTATGTTCCCTGATGTTCGTTTGCCACTTGGTTTCAAGATCCTCAAATTTGAAAAGTATGATAGACACGGCGACCCCATAGCTCACTTGAAAAGGTATTGCAATCAGCTAAGAGGTGCGGGAAGAA
>AWOL01S0012868.1:214719-234990 GCA_000715115.1 Nicotiana otophora | reverse complement strand
TTGAGATGCTCTTTGATTTTAAAGACATCAACAAGAAAAGAAACTTACCATCTGCTGACTGCTGCTCTGGTTATGGCGAGAGGGAGAGGCGAGACGGCGGGAGGGAGACGACAAGTCGAGGAGATAGAGTGCTGGAAGTCGAGGAGATAGAGATACATTACTGCGGGTGGCTGCTGGTTGAATTATAGTCGAATCAAGAGAACCATAATTCTGCTGGTGGCTGTTGGTTGAAGTTTATGCGTTAGGCNAAGGAAATGCTAAAAATTTATCATACACCGTAGAACCATCACCCGATTCTAACACAAGGTTCATACCTTAACATAACTCCGCTGCAATACGCGACCCCATCCAAACGTTGGTCCATATAATATACCCCGAGCCACCCTGCTCAAAATTAATAACCACGGAGAGGCAAATGACACAATGCTACATAAACCTTGAAAGAACATAACGAATACTCAATCAATCATGCACTAACCATTGCTCATCTCATTCAAATTCTACCATAAGGCCCAATAGAACCTCACCATGTGTGCACATAACCAATGAATCACAACTCCTTGTAGCATAAAGGAGTAACTCATATATCATTTCAGAACACGAATAAGTTCAACATCAACCGAATGCCATATCCCTCAACAAATAGCAGTATGGAGCCAACCATTCCGGCTCGGTGTAGAATACAAATCTTAATTGGGCCTACCAGTGGACCCCCAAATCAACTCTGGTCACCCACAAATAGATAAATAATCCTCCAAAAATTTACCGTGACTGATTCCTAATACATCATATCATCTAACTAGATTCAGCCACGACCACAGTTTGCAACCATGAATAATCCGCTCTTGAAACTTCCAAATTTATAGGACATGTGAATCATCATAACTGATCCCAATTTTAGCCTTCGAATGACTAACACATTTTTCATGCACGATCATTCCACAAGAAATACTCCTATAATTCTTCCGTGCCACATAGCAATAATTTGAATATCAGTAGTTTATCAACCATGTGAGTACCGCAATACTAAATAGTGATAGCTTTCATCTAAACATCTAAAACTGTTCATCCCTTCTAAGAATTTATGACCTCCTTTTCAAAGCTAAACCGTGACCTTTCACACACCAACCTTAATCCCACACAACACACTGCATCTATCATGCCATCATTTGAAAAATACGAGAACCTTATAATCATTCTGAGTCACAAGTAGAATACATATCCGATCAGCCAGAAGACTTCTATTTGATCCCATCCGGTAGAAAATCACAATACTCAACATGCTCCTTAGGCTGGTAGGAAAAATACCCATCTCAAACCTTGGTAGAAATACCCGAGAATGCTTTGGAATTCATTTGTACATATTCAAGCCATCAGAGTTGAATCTCTCTAGTTTAACCAAGCCACGCAGGTCGCCAAACCCAAGTGTATTGCCACAAAGCACCTGTAGAAAATAGGGTTGCTTATCGAGTGGTTAATTACTCTCAACGGTTTGGCTTAATGGTTATCGGCAATTAAATATATTAATCTGGTAGCCACCCGATAAGATATCGGACGGATTGGTATCGGTTTAGCTCTTATCGGGCGGTTTATCGGCCTAATTCAATCTATATTGCGTGCTTTAATTGTTTGCTGACTACCTAGCATACAAATTCAGAATAGGAAATTACACATTGAGTCCAGACATACATGTCTGTTAACGCCTACATAAGAATGATGTAGTGTGTCATGTGTTGTAGAGTGAAAAAAGCAGAACACATTGTAGGCTACATTACATCCCAAAGCACACTACATATGAGTCCAGACATACATTACATCCCAAAGCACACTACATATGAGTCCAGACATACATTACATCCCAAAGCAGACTAATGGATATGCCACTGTAACTCTTGCTAGCTATAACATGGATCATACAAGGATATCAAATTTCATTGAGATAACTATGTGATTGCCTGGGTTTAGATGCAAAGGAACAATTTTAGTAGTTTAACTCATTAAATATAATGGTATCTAATCTTTTATTAATTTATTCATAGCACAAACGAATCAAAATTACAATAAACGTGTGGTCCTTCCCTTTGTTTCTTGTTCATTTTTCTTAGAAAGGTAACAATATATTAATAATCAACACAAAGGCTGTGATGGAGCCATATTTACAATTTTACAAAGCAAAACTATGAGCTTTCTCTTCATACTAGGGCACTAAGAATTCTAATGAGAATTGAGATGCTCTTTGATTTTAAAGACATCAACAAGAAAAGAAACTTACCATCTGCTGACTGCTGCTCTGGTTATGGCGAGAGGGAGAGGCGAGACGGCGGGAGGGAGACGACAAGTCGAGGAGATAGAGTGCTGGAAGTCGAGGAGATAGAGATACATTACTGCGGGTGGCTGCTGGTTGAATTATAGTCGAATCAAGAGAACCATAATTCTGCTGGTGGCTGTTGGTTGAAGTTTATGCGTTAGGCTTCTGATTATTTAGGAATTAGGCGTTAGAACTTAGAGATAGAGTACTGGAAGAAGTGGAAGGGTTTTTGATATTTAATATATATATATATATATTCTTAACGGGTTAACGGATTATCCGTTAAGAAAATTGAATAATCCGCTCCCAAACCGATAAGTTGTTAATAAAAAAATTCCAATCTGTTCCCCGTCCATTAAACTGTTAACCCGATACCAATAAGCCATTAAGCTTCAGTTTCGGTTCAGTTTTCGGTTTCGGTTCGGTTTTGAACACCCCTAGTAGAAAACCCCCACATTATAAGCACCCCAAAGAACCGATCATACCATTACCATACTAGTTTAGCCTACTACCCAATTGTCATATTTTCTCCAAGACCCTTCCGAATTTGTCTTCAGATTGATACTTCTCCTTGTTAAAACACCATGATCTTTAACCACAACTCACCCCACGAACCCTAGCATAGAACCACAACGCCCTAAGGCCCATAAGCCATTGTTCTTAAACACCTCCATAAATACCACAACTGTAAGACTCACTCTGAAAATACCTTATGTAAATTTAAAATTGTTCTTCTTACCTTCCTTATTTTAAAAATGCAGAATCCATAGTCATACAGAATTTTCACAAGTCCAGACACCATTAAATGCAAATCTCAGATTTTATCCATACATAAATCCTCCAAAAATTCTAAATTGTTACATATAAATCTTGAATCCATTAGAACTTTTTCAAGGGTCATCCACTCTTCTCAAATATCAATTGCACCGCCCAAACGGGCTGAAAGACACATGCCCCTTAGCACAACAACACCCAAAGAAGTACCCTTGCCTTCACACCACCAACCAAATTCATACTCCGTGCGCACTACATCCTTCACAAATAACAAATCACTCATCCCATGATTTTCATATACTCATAAAGCGCAATATAACTCGTATCCAGAAATTTTCTTACTCTAGTCATTTCCGAACTCCACCTCTGTAAGTCATCACTAATTCCCAAGTATAATTCTGACCAAAATAAAAATTTGACACATACCCATGAATTGATTTTTCCATAGCAGACTTCTCCACTTGGCTCAAAGCAAAAAGTTGAAACACTCGATAACTAACAATTTTCATACTTTATTAGTGTTATAATACCGTAGTCAGTTCGACAAAAATTCTTCTCATCTCATACCACGCCAACCATAAAAATACCTGAATCGACCGCTAAGCTCGCATCCACTCCCTTAACACTCAAGTCAACTTTCTCAACCAGATTCAAGTTCAAATCTCCACGCATACGCCATGCAGGCAGAAAAGAAACTCTTCACTCATATATAAGGAACATACCTACGTAGATTAATCCGCGGGGGATAATCCACCTTCTTAACCTCAAATTGGCATCTTGTTATATCTTTTCGCAATCACAATTACTATGAAATCACTTAGTCAATCTGAGTCCAAACTCATTAACCAGACATGAGAATTTAATTTGTCCCAAAATTTAACAACATAAAAGATCCTTCAAAAGATTCACACTCGAAACTGTACGTCATATCAAAATGAAAATCAAGCACCCAATGGACTTTCCTTTACATTTCAAGGAAACATTTTTCATCATATTCAAATCGTCTTAACACATCTCGTAGTTACATCATACTCATCACAAAGCCATTCCACCGCTCATCGAGCCACAAATTGTACTCGTAGGGACATTACCGGACATATGTGTCAAAATGTGCAAGTTACAACTGAAGTTACCAAGCTTAAGCTGCAGTATAAACCTGGCCTCAAGTCCTTCAGACTGGCCCATCACCAAGATACATAGTACACATCTCGAACCTCGTTCATAGAATCACAAGTCGGCGATGCACAACTGATACTGAGCGCTCATGTGCACATACGAATGCGTGGAAGGAAATCAAAGAGTTATATTTCAAGTTGAATCAATTCCGCATGATAAAGAAAGAAATATGGAAAATTATTCTAAATGCCATGTAGCCTCTCGAAGATAAGTATGGACGTCATCATACCGATCCGCAAGACTCTACTAGACACTTACTCATGACTTGTAGAACCTATGAACCTAGAGCTATGGTACCACCTTGTCACGACCCAAATAACATATTCTAATAAAAATTATTAAAGCAATTTAAGTAAATAAAGGTCTTAATCTTATAAAATCCCCAAGAACTGGTAGTATAAATCATGAGCTTCTAAGAATAGAGTTTACAAGCGAAAATGAAATAAATACACAGTCTGTTTGAATAGTACATAAACAGAGCTGTTATAAATCTAAGACTACCATGAACAAGAGGCAGATATAACAGGAACGCAGGTACATATTCAAATCGGGAAACCATCGAACACAGCAACAACGACAAATAATATCTGCACGCAATGTGCAAAAGTGTAGTATCAGTACAACCGACCCCATGTACTGAGTAAGTAACAAACCTAGCCTTAGGTTGAAAGTAGTGACGAGATTGTACCAAGGTCAGAGTCCAACTTCCATAACCAATAATAGTCTATAACAATATTAAACAAGTAATACCAGAAGTAACTCAAAGAATAAATGCTCAGCTAAATCATGACTTCTGAAAATAGTTCTGCCTTTCAAGTATATCAGTAAAAACCCAAATCGTTTACCGAAGTTACCAAAAATATGAATAAGTTTGAAAATAGTAATTTGTTTTTTCAAAATCTTTTCCATAATAAATGAAATGTCTCATTTTATTTTCAGATAACCAGTGTAAAACAAATGCATCACTATGCCCATCTGTCAACATGTGTGAGAAATCATGAATAATTGTGATACCGTACAACATGAGAAAAACACATCTCTCACTATGCTCAGCACACTCAATCACTCAGCGCTATATAATACATGTTGCGGCGTACAGTTTGATCCCTGTTTATAATCGACTGCACTCACTGTGGTGTGTACAGACTCATGAGGGGCTCCTTCAGCCCAAGCGCTATAAGCACGAACAACTCACGTGTTGCACGGACAACTCACGTGCTATAATATCATCTATGGATCCGCACAAACAACTCACGTGCTATAATAATATCTGGATCTGCACGGACAACTCACCTGCTATAATAATATCTGGATCCGCACGGACAACTCACGTGCTATAATAAAGCCTATAAGGCCTGCTGCAGGCGGACATCACCGATCCACATAATAATCCTCACAATCAGGCCCTCGGCCTCACTCAGTCATCAATCTCTCTAGTCTCTCTCTCATGGGCTCACAATGCCATAAGAATAGCCCAAACATGATGATATGATGTATCAATAAAATAACAACAGAGACTGAGATATAATGTGTAATGACATGAATATGACTGAGTATGAATATTTAATTTAAAATAAATAATTAACAATAATAGGACCTTTGTGGGTCCCAATAATATTGGCACATAGCCTCAATGTGATTTTTATTATGCTTTTCAGCTCAATTTCTTTAACACATAAAACTGCATGGAAAATGTCAAGATTATTTAACTACAAAATTCCACATAAACAATTATGTTACAATTTCTATAGTGCACATCTACACGCCCATCACCTAGCAGGTGCGTTACCTCCCAACAATTCACATAATACATATATTCAGGGTTCATACCCTCGGCTCCAAGATTAGAAGAGTTACTTACCTCGAACAAGCCGAATCCAATGTCGAGCAAGCTAAACAATGCTCCAGAAATTTCCATTCTGCGCGTATCAACTTCCGAACGGCTTGAATCTGGTCACAATTAATTTGATTCAGCCCACAAAAATTATAAAAATTAATTCTATATCAAAATACTAATATTTTAACAAATTTCGAAATTACGCCCCAAATTTCACCCGTGGGGCCCACGTCTCGAAATCCGACGAAACTTACAAAATACGACAACCTATCCAATTACAAGTTCAACCATACTAATTCCACTCAATTATGACATTGAATCAGTATTCAAACTCAAAAAATTCGTTTTGTGACATTATGGAAATTTCCTTCTATTTCTCTTGGAGATTCAATAATCTTACACTAAAAATGAAGATTAATTCATGAAATATAATCACAAGGGAGTCAAGAACACTTATCCCAAGTTGTGTGAAAATATTCCTCTCCAAGATCGCCCAAACCGAGCTCCAAAATCAGAAAATGGGTGAAAATCACGAAACCACGAATTTAAGCTTCTGCCCCAGCGATTTCCGCATCAGTGGACAAGGGGTCGCACTTACGACCCTCGCTTATGCGGTCGATTCTCACACCTGCGAGTGTGGTCACTTCTGTGGCGCGTAAAACCGCAATTGCGGTCGCGCTTCTGGGCACGCTCATATGCGCCCTGGCTTCCGCTTCTGCAGCCTTCGCTCCTACGAATTCTCTGTCGCTTCTGCGATCATCGCACCTGCGCAAATTCAGCCGCAGGTGCGGTCATACCAGAACCAGAAACCTTCAGCAATTGCAACATGAATGAAAATGATCCGGACCTTGTCCGAAACTCACCCGAGCCCTTCGGGACCCCGTCCGAACATACCAACAAGTCCCATAACATAATACGGACCTACTCGAGGCCTCTAAACACACATAACAACATCGAAACGATGAATCACACCTCAATTCAAAATTATTGAATTTTGAAATTTTAAATTCTATATCTTGTGCCGAAACACATCAAATCACGTTTAATTGACCTCAAATTTTGCACACAAGTCACATTTCACATTACGGACCTATTCCAATTTCCAGAATTGGATTCCGATCCCGATATCAAAAAGTCATACCCCCGGTCAAACTTTCAAAAATTCAACTTTCGCCATTTCAAACCTAATTGCACTACAAACCTCCAAATAATTTTTTGGACACGCTCCTAAGTTCAAAATTACCATATGAAACTATTGGAATTATCAAAACTCCATTCCGGGGTCCTTTACACATAAGTCGACATCCGGCCACTATTTTAACTTAAGCTTTAAACCTTGGAACTAAATATTCCAATTCATTCCAAACCTCACCGGACCCAAACCAATTACCCCGGTAATTTACACAACAACTGTAAAGTACAATTTAAGCATTTAATGGGGAAACAACATTGTATTACTCAAAATGACGGTCCGGCTCATTATACTTGGATAATAAGTAGTCATGTTGCATCCTACTCAAGCCTTTAGTGAGGATATCAGCTTGCTGATCAGCAGTGTTAACATAGATGGTGTGAATTAATCCTGGCTGAATCTTTTCACGCAATAAATGGCAATCGATGTCTATGTGTTTGGTCCGTTCGTGAAAGACAAGATTGGCAGCAATCAGAATTGCTGACTTGCTATCACTGTAAATAGGAACTGGAGCTTGTTGAACAATCCCTAACTCTTTAAACTTACCAACAAGACAAACAGTCTCAGCTACAGTCGAAGCAAGACTCCTGTACTCTGCCTCAGCAAAACTTCTGAAAACTGTTAATTGTTTCTTGGATTTTCATGAAATAAGGGAGTCACCTAACTTCACTAAATATCATGTTATAGATATTCTGATGTTGGGACATGCTGCCCAATCAACATCACAGAAGGATGATAGAGATCCAGAACATTCAGCCTTCATTAACACCCCTAGAACAAGACAGTGTTTAACATACCTCACAACTCTGAAGGCATCTTCCATGTGAGATGACTTAGGACTGTGCATGAACTGACTTAAGGTTTGGACTGCAAATGAGATTTCAGTTTTGGTGATTGTCAAATACAATAACCTACCAAGTAACCTTTAATATGGCACAAGATCCTTTAGTAGAGTATCATCAGTTGTAGAACATGTGTATGTATCAAACTCCAATGTGGTCAACTCGGCATTCAACTCCAAAGGTGAAGTAATAGGTTTTCAGCCTGATAGACCCAAATCAGCTATTAACTCCAAGCTATACTTCCTCTGATGCATCAAGATACCCTCTCTACTTCTGGAAAATTCAATTCCTAGAAAATATTTTATCTCTCACAAGTCTTTGATCTTGAAGCGATCTTGCAACTCTGATTTGGTCTCTTGTATTAGTTGTAGATCATCTCCAGTAATAATTAGGTCATCTATATATATTAGGACCACTACCAACTGCCCTAAAGTTCTTTTAGTGAATAATGAGTAATCTAGGTGGCTCTGTTGGAATCCTGAGGCAAGGAGTGTTGTAGTGAGTTAGATATTCCATTGTCAAGATGCCTGCTTAAGCCCATAGAGGGACTTATGCAATTTACATACCAATGACTTGTTGTTAGAGATTACAAAGCCAGGTGAAATGCGCATGAACACTTCTTCCGTTAAATCACCTTGTAGAAAAGCATTGTAAACATCCATTTGATGGATGGTCCAATGCTTGGCAACATCTAAAGCAATTACACTTCTGACAGTTACCATCTTTACTGCCGGTGAGAATATTTCTTGGTAATCCAATCCTTCCTTCTGATTGTACCCTTTGGCCACAAGTTGTTCCTTGAACCTTTCAACCTCTCAAGTTGCCTTGTACTTAATCTTATACACCCATTTGCATCGTATGGCTCTCTTCCCTGGGGGAAAGCACATTATCTCCCAAGTTTTGTTTTCCTCCAATGCTTTTATTTCTGCCTGCATAGTCTCAATCCATCTTTTATCTTTTGCAGCCTCATAGTAGCTATTGGGTTCTTGTTTAGATGAGAGCTGAGATAAGTAGCTTTAGTATTTGGGAGACAAGTGATCATAGACTATGACAACAGCTATGGGATATCTACAATTATTGGTTTGTACAGCTTTGTCAACTCTGACATAATCCTTAAGCCAGATGAGAGGTCTAGAAATCCTTTTTGATCTTCTAATATCATCAACAGGTGGTTCATATGACTCGGGAGCTACAGATGATGCAGGAGTTGGAAGGGACTCTAAATGCCCCTAGTCTGAGTTAAGTATTGGTGCATTCTCTGAAGAAGAGGCATTGGATGAGTATGATAATGAGTCAGCAACAGGAGCTGATGCAGAATGAAAGGAAGCCTGATGATCTACATCATGATGATCAGGGAATGATCTCATGTCCAGATTATCTAGAAAAGACTAACCAATCGCCACTTCTGGATTCTGAAAAGGGAATGCTTCTTCAAAAAAATGTTGCATCTTTGCTGATAAAAAACACATTTTTCTCAAGTAGTTTGTATTCTTTTTGAAGTGTTGTATATCCTGATAACACACACATCACAGCTCGAGGCCCAAACTTATCAGTTTTAGGTAGTAGGGAAGTAAAACAAAAGAGTCTTATGATCCTTAGATGAGATAAGGAAGGTTGTTTGTGATACAACATCTCAAGGGGTGATTTATTTCCAAGAACAGTAGAGGGTACTCTATTGATAAGATATACAGTTGTCTCAATACAATCTCCCCAAAATCTAGTTGGTAGATGGCCTTGGAATCTTATAGCCCTTGCAATTTCTAAAATCTGTTTGTGTCTTCTCTCTTCTACCCCATTCTGTTGGGGTGTGTAAGGACATGAACTTTGATGTAGGATGCCATGTAACTGAAATAGTTCTCTATAATGATTATTAAAAAATTCACTTCCATTATGTGATCTAAACATCTTTACAGACTTGCCCAATTGAGTTTTAATCGTAGCAAGGAAGTTTTTAAGTATGAAAACTACATCAGATTTCAATCTCAATAGAAAGTCCAAGTCCATCTAGTGTAATCATACACTAATGTAAGAAAGAGCTTTATTCCATTATAGGTAGCAACCTTGTAGGGTCTCCAAACATCCATGTGAATTAGTTGAAAAGCTTCAACACTTCTAGTAGTACTTAGTGGAAATGACATTCTAGTTTGTCTTGCCAAGGGGAAGATCTCACACCTATGAGCATTATTAAAGTCTATACTATTTCTAAAACATTATAATTTTCTAAGAACTGACAGAGGTACATGTCCCATTCTCTTGTGCCATATATCTGGATCCCTTTGTTTGATAACTGTAAAAGCTTTGCAAGAATATAATCTGTTGTGTGAATCCACTGAGGTCATGGTGTACAACCCATCTTCCTCCCTACCAATCTCCTTCACCCTCCCAGACAAGAGGTCCTGAAATACACAAAATGTAGGGAGAAAGGAAGAAAAATAGTTCAGGTTTTTTGTCACCTTGGAGACAGACAAAAGATTGAACTTGAAGGCAGGAACACATAGAACATTCTTAATAGTGTCACCTCCTCATAATTGACAGTCCCCTATGTGAGTAATTTTGGCAGAATCCCCTGTTGATAGTTGAACTTGTCATGCATTTTCTATTTGTGTTCCATGGTGCAATAATTCTTTATTTCCTATCATATAGTTTGTAGCTCATGTGTCTACAATCCACTTAGGAACGCTAATATTGTTATAAAGAGAAGTACCTGCCATTGCTTCCATAGTGCCACTGGATTCACTAATTGAGCTTTTGTTCAACAACTGTAGGATCTAAGAATATTGTTCATTTGTGAACATGTGTATTGGAACTCCTTTGTTTGCTTCCAATGAGACATTGCTTTCTATTTGCGTTGCATTAGCTCTTCTCTTAGGCTTAAAATCAGATTGATAGCCCACTATTTTATATCAATTATCCTTCGAATGACCTGGTTTGTTACAGAATTCACACTTTATCAACTTGTAGCAGTCTGCCTTTGTATGCTCTTTTTGATGACATTACTTACATTCTATGCTGAAATTCTTCCTTGGCTTGTTCCCTGACTGTATGGTAAACATAGCAGTAGGTTCAACCTATCCTGTATGTGTGTTGAAATGGTTGCATGAGATTATTCTTCTACTTTCATCTTGAACTATCATAGCATAAGCTTGGTTAATGAAAGGGACATTAGGCATCATCAAAATTTGACTTCTATCTTGCATAAAACTATCGTCCAACCCCATTAAGAACTGCAATAACCTATGGAATTCCAGTTGTTCAACATAATCCTTAATAGGATGTGGTGGTAATATAGCATCATATTCAGTCCAAAGGTAAGTTAATTTTGTAAAATAGACAGAAACAGACGATATCCCATGTGTAGAAGTAAAACTTTCTTTGTGCAAGTAATAAAGCCTCGAAGCATTTACTTTGTCAAACTGTTCCTTAAGTTGTGCCCAAATAGTTTGAGCATTCTCTGAGAATAGAACACCAATAAAGAGATGTGAATTAACATTGCTCATCAACCACGAAGTGACAATAGCATTACAACGATCCCACTGATGAATTAATCCTGGTCTAAAATCATTTTTTAAGGTAGTACCATCTACCAAACAGAGTTTATTCTTTCCTAGAAGAGCTACTTTCATAGCTCGACTCCACAACATATAATTCTCCATTCCAATTAATAACAAACCAATCGATAACGAACCTAGTCCATTAGATGGATATAAGTAGGGTGGATGATTATGGTCTAGAATGAAGTTCCCGCTATTCACAGTTCCAGTCAGTGCTACTACTACGATGGTGATATCGCCGAAATTGTCACCAATCGCCATGGAAAATTGCAGAAATCTACTCACAATTGAAGCAAAATTAGGGTTCCGATCACAAATCGTCGTCACCGATTTTGAAAGAAATTGAAGAAATTAAGAGAAATTGAAGCTGATTCTCTCGATTTACTTTGACCTTGCAAAGAAATCCTCAGAATAGCTTAGTAATTGGCTTTGATACCATGTTAATTTTGTATAACGAGATAGAATTTAGAAGGAGAGAACAATTGCAGCTAAGAACAATGAAGAGAGAATTGGGAATGGCTATCTGAAAATATGCATTCATGAAAAACTGTGTGATTTACAAGCAAGGTTTAATCGCATATGGATAAATAGGTTTTCCTTTGAACTTTCCATAGTGAACTATATGTCGGATATACTCGGTCAATCGGTAGATTTGATATCTTTGAACCGTCAAACTTTGGTGTATACCTAGACAACCATAAGTCAATCAATCAATTATTTAACCGTCTTTGGTTCTCATTATTGTGTTCGTTTCAGCGATGAGCACCGCATGGTTCATAAGTGCATAGAGAACTGGCCTTACAAAATTTTTCTTGAAGAGACTTACACTTCACACTTATATAGGTAATTCCTAAACGTATTATCCCATAGATACATTATTTGATATACACCGTATCAAACTTAAAAACCATTAAAAAGACTTAACGCTTTATCCTTGGTACTGAACATTATCTCATCACGATAATAGACCAAAATTTTATTTGACAATGTTGAACCGTCACTAATAATTTTGTTTGATCTCCTTGAACCTAGATCTTGGGATCTCCAGTCTTCTAGGTAGAGTTACCTCCACAGTGACTTGTCCTCGTCCATAGTCTCATTCCCTTCGATGATTTATCAACCATCTCTCTATTTAGGCCTTTTGTAAGCGGATCCAACACATTATGTTTTGACTTTACGTAGTCAATTGTGATAATTTCACTAGAGAGTAGTTATCTAATGGTATTATGTCTTCGTCATATGTGACAAGATTTTCTATTATACATAACGCTCCCTGCCCTTCCTATTGCCGCTAGACTATCGCAATGTATGCATATATGAGCCACTAGTTTGGGACAAAATGGAATATCTTCCAAGAAATTCCAGAGCCATTCAGCTTCTTCTCGTGCCTTATCTAAAGCTATAAACTCGGACTCCATTGTAGAGCGAGCGATGCATGTCTGTTTAGTTAATTTCCAAGACACTACTCCTCCACTAATAGTAAACACGTATCCACTTGTAAACTTTGTTTCTGATGACCCTGTGATCAAATTCGCTCACTATATCCTTCAATTACCGTAGGATACTTATTGTAGTACAAAGCATAATCTTGGATATATTTTAGATACCTCAAAACTCATTTCATTGCCATCTAATGAGTTTGGTCGGGATTACTTATGTAACGACTCAGTTTACTTACTGTACAATCTATATGAGGTCGTGTACAATTCATGATATATATTAAACTTCCTAACACTCGAGCATAATCCAATTGAGATTTGCTTTGACCTAGATTCTTTGTAAGAGACACATTTACATCAATCGGGGTCTTGGCGCCTTTGAAATCTAAATATATAAATTTTTCAAGTACCATTTTAACGTAATGAGATTGAGACAATGTTAGTCCTTGAGGAGTCCTATGAATGTTAATTCCTATAATTAAATCAGCAACTCCTAAGTCTTTCATATCAAACTTGCTAGCAAGCTACGCTTTTATATCCGCAATGTCTTTGCTCATTATTAACATATCATCAACATATAAACATGCAATGACTATATGACTTGGAGTGTTTTGAATGTAAACACAACGACTACCTGCTCAGTGGAAGTCTGGTCGCGAATCTTAAACTCAAAACGATCGCAGGGAACTGCGAATTTTAAATCAAAATTTCGCAAAAAAAATATTAGAAAAGAAATTATATAACGGAAAATAACTTTGGTCCAAAAAATTATCAATCAATCATATCAATTGACCGGAGCAGGAGCCGAGCGACGACGGCGCGGGGCACCACTTCTTCTTAACTCTTTAAGAGCTAGAAGATGTGCTTCTGTATATAAGCACAAATATTTTCTTTCCATTTTCCAACGAGGGACAAAGTGCATTAGTAAAGGAAACAACTTGAAACTTTTCGTTTCCCTCCAAATCTTTTCCCTCCATTTCCAATTCACATCTCTTTTCTAATTAGATAAAAAAAAAAACAGCTAGTTCGTATACTCCTTTTCTGTGTGCTAACTGCCATGTACAATTGTAAAGGTAAGCCACGAAATATAGAAAATTGTCTTCGAAATACTTAAACAGTAGTAAATGATTTCTTGAGGTATTTAGTTCCATGAACCCGGTTGCTATTGATCCGAATAGAAGCAAGCCGTCAAAGAATTTAGGAACTAGAAGAAATTAATTAAGATTCTAGGGACTAAGCCAGGAGCAGCAGGCACTAATGGATGCAATCTTAGCTTGGTGCTCGAGAAAATTATAAGAGTCGCTTTTAATTGGTACTCAGCCAATAAATATATTAGCTACTATCTCCTAGTCAAGACAAGGTGGGTTGCTATGATGGTAAGCACCCTCCACTTCCAACCAAGAGGTTGTGAGTTCGAGTCACCCCAAGAGCAAGGTGGGGAGTTCTTGGAGGGAAGGATGCCGAGGGTCATTTGGAAACAGCCTCTCTACCCCAGGGTAGGGGTAAGGTCTGCGTACACACTACCCTCCCCAGACCCCACTAGTGGGATTACACTGGGTTGTTGTTGTTGTTGTTGTTATCTCCTAGTCTTCTCTGTCTGTTCACTCTTCACATCATTTAATGGATTAAAAGAAAAAGATAAGGTTTATGTTAGCCAACTAAACCACATAATTAAAAAAAAAACTAAACCATATAAGCTAGGTTAATTGATTAATAAGAGTAAAATGTGGTATTAACAATTGCGTTAGATTACCTTGTTAGTGCATATTTTATTAATCTTTGAGGTCATGATTTCTTATCTTTGTGCGGTTAGCTTCAAGTTTTTTTTTTCAATTTCAAGAACTGTGTTAATAAGGAGAATAAGTAAAGTAAATTTGCTGAAAATTTCTCTCCAAGTGTTACATCTTTGAAAAATTCAAAGATAATTAACCAATAAGATATTCGGGACCTTGCTCTTGTGTAGCTTGTAGAATAAGGTACTAACTAATACCCGCTCCGCACTTTATATTATGTAATTGTGTTTAATTAAGCTCAAAGTTTAATATATTACTTTGTCTTATACAATACTTCTTCCGTCTCATTTTATAAGATGATATTTGATTGGATACAAAGTTTAATAAAAAAAAAAATTTAAAGCGTATGATCTAAAAGAAGTCACACACATTCGTGTAGCTATAAATCATCTATTAAGTTATATTATTCCTACGTATAAAAATATAATATATCGTTTTTTCTAACAAACTAAAAAAAGGAAGAGTGTCGCATACAAAGGAACATATATTTCCCATCCATAAAATTGGAGAAAACTATTTCCGCGCGAGTTTAGTCGCTGGCCCTATTTGCCAACCATGAGCTGTCAACTACCTAACCTCATAATTCATATATAGCAAAATAAAAGTACGCATTTATAGATGTATGCATGTTTGATGACGCCTACTTCTTTTATACAGCCATCAGTTTTTTTCAACGGCATCACTATTAATGTCACGGTCCCAAATTCCCTCTGTAGGATATCGTGATGATACCTAATCTCTAATTTTAGGTAAGCCTAATAATTTACGGAATAACTGAATATAAATCTAAAATTTAATCTTTAACAGTTGAATAAATAAGAACTGCAAATTAAACAAATACAACTCACAAAACCCGGTAAAAATAAGTCACAAGCTTCTAAGAATTTATTTTAAGTGTTTCTATACATCAGAGTCTAAAGAGAAATCAGGAAGACAACATAATAAGGATAGAGGGGGACTCCGAGGTCTGCGGACGCTGACTTATGTACCTTGAAGTCTCTGTGTACAGTCTAGCTCACTGATAACTGGTCTGGTAGGAAGTACCTGAGTCTACATAAAAAGATGTGCATAAGCGTAGTATGAGTACACCACAAATGTACCCAATAAGTGTCAAGTCTAACCTCGGTAGAGTAGTGACGAGGTCAAGTGAGGCCCTACTAGAAATAATAAAAGACAGAGTGAAAAGTTTAACAGTATAATAATAATAATGACAATGGGAATGAATCATATAAGGAGTATGTCACAATTTAACTATACAGAATAAAGGCAAATAATACCTCACGGAAGGAAAACATAAATTTTCATATTTAAGGAAAACACAAAATAACCAAAAGCAAGTGTACCAATGAGAAAATATCAACAAGGGCACTCCTGAGGTACCGCCTCGTAGTCACAAATTATAAATAAATTCACAATATCTCATTTTCTTATATCACTGCGGGAGCCTTCACATTTAATTTTAAAGAAAATATTTTTCCGAAATTGCATCCCACATTTTAGCCACCCTTATCACACCGCATGGCTTCTAGTAGTTCCCCTACTAGCCATGCGTATCAAGCCACACTTATCACACCGCATGCGTTTCAACACCCAGACCTTATACCACCGCATGCGTATCAATATCACAATTCGCACCTCAAGTGCCCAATTATTTTAACTTGCCAAAATAAATCAACAACATCATTAATTTCCACAATAAGGAGCTCACGGCTCAATCACAATGAATACAAATCTTAACAAAATATTAGGGAGTCAATAACTCAACAAAACAGTATTTCATAATAAAATACTTTGCCTCAAATACCAAATTTCAATGTCAGATACTTCATATTAATAATAATTCAATTAAGAAATTCAACTTTCAAATAATGAGCATAGAATAAAAGAAATAAAGTTTCAGCTAAGCAGGTAAAACAATTAGCAGGAAAAAGGTAAGGCAAAATTTAAAAATATAAAAATAGATCAATGATGATGGATATAACAGGATAAAATGATTTAATTAATGCAACAGTGATCTACAAAATTTAAAGACATAACCTTTCACATTTAGTCTATGTACACACTCATCATCTCGCGTACACGACTTTCAACACATCACAATTATCACATCAATACCAATCCTAAGAGAAATTGCTCTCACACAAGGTTAGACAAGTCACTTGCCTTGAACCGTGAAATTCTTTACTCCGCTTTACCTTTGCCTCTTAAATTGGTCTCCGAAAGCCTCGTATCTAGTCATAATAATTTCGATTCAGTCAATACAAATTATTGGAATTAATTCCATATGAAAATACTAATTTTTCAATAAAATCCAAAATTTAACTCAAAAATCGCATGTGAGCCCACGTTTCGGAACCCGACAAAAGTTATAAAATGTGAATGTCCATTCAACCATGAGTCCAACCATATAAATTTTATCAAATTCCGACATCAACCCGACCCTCAGATCTTCAATCTAAACTTAAGGGTTTTCACAATTTTTCCAACTTAAAACACCAATTAAATACTAAAAATAGCAATATATTCGGGTAATTCGATCAAAATTGAGTTAAGAACACTTATCCCATTATTTTTCTTAAAAATCTATCGAAAATCGCCTCTCCCCAAGCTCCAAATCGTTAAAAATGGAGTCCCATTTTCATAACTTAAACATTCTGCTCAGGCTTTTCCTTTTATGCGATCGCGGACCAACTCACGTGATCGCGAAGAACATTTTCCCCTGCCAAAATTTTGTGATGACCCAAAATGTCATCTTTAAATTTAATAATTAATTATGTGATCTAAGCACTATTTACCATTACTCGACTTGCGTGTGAAGTCCGTAAATATTTTTCGGAAAGTTTTCACGTGAAAAATGAATTAAAATGTGAATTAGAGCTTTAAAACTCAACTGAGTTGACTTTGGTCAATATTTTGAGCAAACAGATTCGGATCGGTATTTTGACAGTTTTGGTAGGTCTGTATCGTGATTTGGGACTTAGGCGTATGCCCGGAATCAAATTCCGAGGTCCCTAGCCCAAGATATGAAATTTTGATAAAAAATTAAAAGTTTAAGTTCAAATAGTGACCGGATGTCAAATTATGTGTAAACGACCCCGAAATAGAATTTTGATGATTCCAACAGCTCCGTACGGTGATTTTAAACTTAGGAGCGTGATCGAAATTTTATTTGGAAGTCCGTAGTGGAATTAGGCTTGAAATGCCGAAAGTTGAATTTTAGAGAAGTTTGACCGAGGGGTTGACTTTTTGATATCGGGGTCGAAATCCGATTCTGAAAATATTTATAGCTCAGTTATGTCATTATGACTTGTGTGCAAAATTTGAAGTTATTCCGAATTGATTTGGTATGTTTCAACACAAGATATAGAATTTGAAAGTTCAAAGTTTATTGATTTTGATTTGAGGTGCGATTCGTCGTTTTGATGTTGTTTGATGTAGTTTGAAGCCTCAATTAAGTTCGTATGGTATTTTGGGACATGTTGAAATAATTGGTTAAGGTCCCGAGGGTCTCGGGTGGATTTCGTAAGGTAAACGGAATGGATTTCGGACAAAGAGTGCTGGAAATTTCTGTTGTAGAAATTTCGTGCGTGGAGCTAATTTTGAAAGCTTATATCTCGCAATTCATAAGAAATCAGAACATGTTCAAAACATACAAGTTGTAGTCGTTTGATTATACTTTCCAAAAAGTTAAACTATTCATTATTCGGACATTTGTACAGAAAATTATGACGGATTGAATAAAGGCTGGTAGAGCAGTTCCGCCAGAAATTTCTGATGCGTGGAGCCGATTTTGGAAGCTTATATCTCGCAATTCATAAAGAATCAGAACATTTTCAAAACATGAAAGTTGTAGTCGTTGGATTATAGTTTCCAGAAAGTTAAACCATTTATTATTTTGAAAATTTGTACATGAAGTTATGATCAATTGAAGGAAGGCTGGTAAAGCAGTTTCTGGTGGACTTTTAGTGACGAAAAATGGACTTTTAGTGACGGATTGGCAGAAACTTAAGGACCAAAAATGGTCATTTCATTCATTTCGTTTTGGATTTTTGAGCGATTTTCACGGAAAAACATTGGGGTAAGTGTTCCTTATCCTTTATAAGTTTCGCCGGATTCTGAGGTGTGGGCCCCACGGGCAAATTTTGAGCTAATTTCGGATTTTAATGAAAATATAATATTTTCTTATGAAATTGATTACTATAATTTTTGTTAACTGTATCAAATTAATTATGACTAGATACGAGTCTATAGGAGTCGGAAAATCGAGGAAAAAGCATAATACTTGATTAAATTGGAGCAAGTCGAGGTAAGTGACTTGTCTAACCTTGTGTGGGGGAAATTTTTCCTAGGATTGGTATTGATGTGATTATTGAAATGTGTTGATAGTCGTGTGCACGAGGTGACGAGTGTGTACACGGGCTAGATGTGAATGATTATATTTTAAATTGTATAGATCATTGTTGTGCATTTATTAAATTATTTTATCTTGTTATATTCTTCATCATTGATCTGAGATATATACTTCAAATTTGTTTGATCTTTTCTTACTAATCGTTTTACCTGTTTATTCTTTTATTCTGTGCATTATTTGAAGGTTGATTTTCTTTAAATTAAATATTATTAATATGAAGTATTTGACATTTTTAAACTTGATATTGAAGCAACGTAGTAATGATTTTGAAATATTATTTTCCTAATTATTTACTCCTGAATATTTTTATACTCATTGTGAGGGAGCCGTGAGCTCTTTATTATGGAAGAATATTATTGTTGAATTATTTTGACGTGAGCCGTGAGCTCTTTTTTGTGAAAAAGTATTATTATTGAATTATTTTGACATGAGCCGTGAGCTCTTTATTGTGAAAAATTATTATTGATGAATTATTTTGACATGAGCCGTGAGCTCTTTATTGTGAAAAACTATTATTGATGATTTATTTTGGCATGATCCGTGAACTCATTATTTTGGAAAAATATTGTTGTTAAATTATTTTGGCAAGTTAAATTATTTGAGCACTTGAAGTGCAAATTGTGATATATTGTGATATTGATACACATGCGGTGGTATAAACGCATGCGGTGAGATAAGGGTGGCTTGATATGCGTGGCTAGTAGGGGTGACTACTAGAAGTCATGCGGTGTGATAAGGATGGCTAAAACGCGGGATGCTATTTCGGGAAAAAATATTTTTTAAAAAAATAAATTGTGAAGGCTCTCGCGGTGATATAAAGAAATGAGATATTGTGAAATTATTTATAACTTGGGACTACGAGGTGGTACCTCGGTAGTGCCCTTGTTGATATTGATTTATGGCCATAGTTGCTTTCGATTAATTGTTGTGATTTTCATAAAGTTGAAG